>PVKC010020713.1:0-18496 GCA_004027635.1 Crocidura indochinensis
GTAAAGGGACCTTATACCCTGAACACTGACATAATGACCTGGCACAGGCCTCAGAAGAAAGGGCATTATCCATTCACCTCTGAACCATGGAAGCCATCCTCGAAACATCCAAGTTCTCTATAACATCACCAGGAAGCAATCCTCTATCACGGAAGACCCTACCACTGCTCAGACATCGAACTGCTCAGAAGAGTCTTCCTTTAACACTGAGAAGACTAACAACAATAAGGACCTGCTTACAGGATAGGGCTTAGTGCATTGCCCTTTAATTATGAGGTGAGGCAGGAGGATGCTCCACATCCTGACTTCAATGCAGGATATGCAGATTCAAGGATCTTTGATACAGAAACATGATACCAACAACAGAGACTGTGTAAAAAATAAAAGTGTGTTGGCACTACAACGTATTGGATTGGACTATCTAGCTTGCCTGGAGCCTAGAGTTGGTCTTATGCCAGGAAACTTCAGGGATAGGGTCTCTTTGTATTTATGCCAAGGTTATTTCTTTCCATACCCCTCATATTTTGGTGGGCCAATGCAAACAACAATTGCCACTCTAACACCATTTTTTACTGTGCTCCTTTGACTCTAATCCTTACAAAAAACCCACTTAAATTTTTGATGTTAACTTAAACTAATATGCATGTACATGGAAATGTTAAAAAATAGTATGCTTCTAATATTTAAGAAGTTACATAAGCTTTATGGCTTTAGATAGCCTTGTGTACTGTTAAGAAACATTATAATGTATATAATTATATAATATTATAGTTATATTATAATCTGGGGACTTGACAAACAAAGTAATTGTACATGGATTCTGTTTTATTCATCTTAATGTTCGCTGGCCGAAAGTTCAAAGTTAACATATCAGCAAGGGGACTTCTTCTGAGAATTATGTTATGAGTGATTGTCCTTACACTGTAAACTTAACTTGTCCTCTTTCTTTGCATCTTTGTTCTCATAATTAAAAATAAAATAAACATTAAAAAAAGGGGAAAAAAGAAGGGTTACTACTGATGGTGAAAGCAACAGAGAATCATGGCAAAGTGGAGACAGTAGGAGAAAGATGAAGGCAGAGATTGAGTAGAATGAACCCAACAGGCTGAGATCTGAGCCTGTGCCACTGAAAACAGACCTAGAACACTCTTTTATGCTAGGTTCTTGCCTGCATGAGAATGAGGAAACCTGGAGAAAATGAAAGAAAGCTAAAGAACTTCTTTTAAGGACTTACTTAGAGGAAGGAAGAATAGATATTACACAGAAACACCCAAATCAGAAAATCAGCCAATAAATAGAAGGTTCTTGGAAAAGGAGAGCAAGTTTGGTGGTGGGGGTGGTGGTGGAACAGAAGCAATGAAGGAAGTTAAGATGCATTTCATTAGCAGGATTTCTATTTCTTCGAAGTGTCAAATGAGCCTTCTTGTGACTTCAATTTTGCTTTTCTCCCAAAAGTATCATTAAAGGGTCAAATAACCCTATGCTCTTTACTTTTCAGGGTTCTCTATTTTATGTGCTTTCAATGTAGGCAGGGCTAATTCTCTTTGGAAAATGAACACTCTCCTAGGTCCCATGAGAGCCGTTTTTTGTAGCGTATGCCTTGAGGACCATCTGAGCTTAGTGCTTATTAGATGGGATGAAATACGGTTTCAGATTAGCAGCAAAATATACCAGGCCATCCACTGGACACCCTGAAAATGAAAAAAGAGACCAAAGGTCTAGGGTCTTTAGCTGGAAAAATACAATTGCGAGATTAACAATGGCAACCTCCCTGAGCACATTCCAGTGAGTGGAAACAAGTGTATGATATCATCACTGAGCAAGAAAGGCAGCAGCAAATTTGTTTTTGAAGCTTACAGCAAGACAGCCTTATAGTCATCTTTGAATTGTTTCTATCTTGGTTTCTGATTGCTGCTGTAGTATATTGCCATGAATTTAGAAGCTGAGAATTATTCTGTCAATCCTGATTTTCAGTATTCTTCTGTCCTTTCCCTTCAGATTTCCAGATCTAAGTGAATATTAAGATCCTTCTGCTTGAGGAAAGAAAATTCCACTTCAAAATGAACCTCAACTGTTAAGAATTATCCTTTCTAGCCTAAGAAAACAGAGAGATTATTTTTGTAATTAATATCTTGGGAACATGTGAATGAATGTATGTAGGTTCTATTTCCTTGTTGCACTCCAATAAGGAGAGAAGTTTAACAAATAGAGTAATAATAAGAATCAAATCACACTTAACACAAATAGCAAAACAGGATTTTTAAAATTAGGCAAAACTGTAGATATACGAAAAAATGCTCCACATCACTAGTCGTCAGGGAGATGCAAATCAAAACAACAATGAGGTACCATCTTATGCCACAGAGACTGGCACACATCACAAAGAACAAAAACAATTAGTGCTGGCAGGGATATAGAAAGAAAGGAACTCTCATTCACTGCTGGTGGGAATGCCACCTAGTCTAGCCTTTATGGAAAACAATATGGAGATTCCTCAATAAACTGAAAATTGAGCCCCAATATGATCCAGCTATACTGTTTATAGGGGTATACCCCAGGAACAAAAAACATAATGCAAAAATCCCTTCCTCACACTTATATTCATTGTAGTGCTATTTAAAATACCCAGACTCTGGAAACAACCAAGATGCCCGTCAACAGATGAATGGCTAAAGAAAGTGTGGTACATATACACACATTGGAATCATATAAAGCTGCCAGGAGAGTTGAAGTCATAAAATCCTTTACATGGATTTACATGTAATCTATTATGCTGAGTGAAATAAGTCAAAGGGAGAGAGATAGACACAGAATAGTCTCATTCATCCATGGGTTGTAAAAAGAAAAGATATTATAAGACATTATTGTAATAATGCCCAGAGACATTAGAGATGAGGACCGTTCCTCCAGCTCACACAATAAAACTCACCAAAAAAAGTGGTGAGTGCAGTTAGAGAAATAATTATACAGACAACTACCATAACAATGTCAGTGAGTGAGAAAAGTATAATGCCTGTCTCCAATACAGGCTGGAGGTGGGGGAGATGGGAGATGGGAGGTATTCGTGGTGGGAATGTTGCACTGGTGCAGGGGGTGCTCTTTATATAACTGATACCCAACTATAACCATATCTGTAATCAAGGTACTTAAATAAAAATATTATTAAAAGAAACTGTGAATGTACTTTCCAGTTTTTATTTTATTTGTTAAGCATAGAACTAAGTTGAGTTCTTGTGAGACCCTTCCATTAAATACTTTAATTAATTTTCAACTTGAATTCTTTTTTTTTTTTTTTTTTTGGTTTTTGGGCCACACCCAGTGACGCTCAGGGGTTACTCCTGGCTATTTGCTCAGAAGTCGCTCCTGGCAGGCACGGGGGACCCTATGGGGAACCAGGGGATCAAACCGCGGTCCGTCCTAGGTTAGCACAGGCAAGGCAGGCACCTTACCTCCAGTGCCACCGCCCGGCCCCCCCAACTTGAATTCTTAAACATTACGTGGCTAAAACTAAAATATGTAAAAGCTTCAAACAATGGCTCTCTTTATCTTAATTTGACTATCTTTACTATTTCAAATTAAATAAAAATGACTAAGTCTGTGTTTATGTCATAAATATTTCTCTAAATAGTTACTTTTTAACTATTATTAGAAGAGTTATTTTAACAAGTTGTTATTTGTTATTTTTGAGAAGGACTTTTGTCGACTATTACATCTACAATTTTAAATAAGCACATGTGACCCCTGGTTTAAAAGAAACATGGTAGAAGCACCAATGCACAGGCTGGAGGAATAGTTCAGCAATATAGCACTTGTCTTTTATGCAGCTGACCTTGGTTTAATCCCCAGCATCACATAGGGTCCCTGGAGCCCTTCCTGGAGTGATCCTGAGACTCAGAGCCAGAAATAAGCAATGAGTACCACTGGAGGAAATTCCCCCAAAGTACAAACCAAAAATAAAATATACCAAAGTAAACATACACTCAATATTAAATTGTATATATTAAATAACATTAAATGAAAAGAATTTTATATCTCTTGAAATTACTTATCACCTCAGAGCATATTCAAAACAATCATCTTGCTCATATAACACCTTTGCTAGCTAACCCTGTCACCAAAGATAGGATTTCTGAGTAGTCTTCTCAACAAAATGATTCTCCTTTGATGTCAAAGGAAGAAACTATGTGCACGAGAATAAAAGGAAATAAAATATAATTTTAAACAATTTTCAGAATTAAAATGGATATTAAAACCCTAACAATAAATATAGGATGTTAGCACTGCTACATGGCCTAGATCAAACGCAATCTAGTGAATTCCCAACTCCGTAGATTCCTGTGATTCAGTCACGAATATGGGGAATTCCAGTTGACAGGAGTCTCTCTCTGACAAATCTCTCAGAAAAACTCTATTTTTATCCATTTGATATGTTCATAGAAATTAATTCCATGTATTCTAATCAGATACTTTGTTAATTCCATTGTCTCTTCCCCAATAATGCAGACCTCTAATGTAACATCACCTTTTTCCACTTTATCAATTTAAACACTATTGGTTCATGTCAACATTTGTTTAGATTCACTCTCTTCTATCTCTTCTATGTGTTTTCTCTTTCTAATGGCATCGTAGACCTTTCTTTAGAAATGAGTGACTTTTCTGAAGCATATACTTCAAATTGTCTTAATTAAAGGCCACCTTTAGTTTGGTAAACCCTTTTACATTGCTCTGTATAAAGTCGGAGGATGATGGCTTTCTAAACATTTAGCAGATTTTATCCCACTACAGTCATATTTTCTTATTGCGTTTAGAAGTCTGCAGTCAATTCAATGATCTTTCTTTTAGGGAGTGTAGTGCTTTGTGCCTACCTGGACTTGAGGAACAATCTAGGAGCAGTGATCGAACAGATTGTCCATATTCAAGGCAATCACCTTAATCCATATACTATCTCTGCACCTTTATGAATAATGTGACTTTTCTCCTCTTGATGCTTAGAAAAATACTTAAGTAAATTAATATTGCTTTGAATGGTATATAGATTTTAAGTCATTCGAATTATATTTTCACATATGTATGGACTGCGCTATGATACTGGCAAAAATCTAATTTTTATCCACTCCATGATAACAATTTTCTTTACCTGAGTTACTATTAGGCTTCTCCTCTGGTAACCATTTTTTTATCTTTGTAATCAAATATTTTTTGTTTATTCATTTGTATAGGTTTTATTGTTTGCTTTTTGTTGTTAATTTCAAAAGTAAATATTTCCAATTCTCCTTTTCCAGTTATATTATCTTATCATACTAGATTATCATTACTAAAATCTTGTCTCATCCACAAGCAAGAAAACAATGAACCCACTTCTCCATGTGATTTATGTCTTCTGAATTTGAATATTAGGTAATTCAATTGGTTTCAAAGTTCTGTGCTGTTTTCACTGGTATATTCTTTATTGTCATCAGCTTGAATTTCAAATGCATATTTATCAAATAATAGCATCTCATTTTATGCTCTCTTGCTTAGTTTAAAGAAATCTTCTTGTAGGGGCTGGAGTGATAACACATTGGTAGAGTGTTATCTTTCATGCAACTGACCCCAGGACGAACCTGGGTTCCATCCTTGGTGACCCATATGGTCCCCCAGGTCAGGAGCAATTTCTGAGCACAGAGCCAGTAGTAACCCCTGAGTGTCACGGGGTGTGACTCAAAATATGAAAAAATAAAACAACTAAGGTGCAAAAATATAGTTTACTTTGAAACAGAAACCTGGCAGTAAAATGAAAATTAATCTAAAATTATGAACTCTTTGTTCACTTTATTGTCTGCTTGCTTTTGGGTAACACCTGGTGATGATCCAGGGATATTCCTGGCTCTCCCTTAAGAATTCTGGAGGTGCTTAGAGACCCATATAGGATGTTGGGATTGAACCTAGGCCAGCTGAGTGCAAGACAAGAATCCTACCTGCTGGATTTGCTCCAGACCCTCCCTCTTCACTTATTTTTAGTTCATATTACATAACAATTCTTTTTTATTTTGTTTTATTTTGGAAGAGTGTCACCCCTGGTGAGGCTTGGGACTTACTCCTGACTCTGTACTCAGGAATTATTTTTGACCATGCTCAGGGGATCATATGAAATGCCAGGATGAAACCTGAGGCCAATGTGTAAGGGAGGCACCCATACATTGTGTTAACTCCCAGACTTCAAGCATAGTTTTAAAGGTTTTTATATATAGTTACTTATGAAGTCTTCAAAAAAGTAAGCTGCTTCTGCATTAAAGAAAATCATTCATGCTTTATAATTTTGTGATTAGAAATTTTTGAGTTTGGAAATGTAAAGCTTTCAAGATTTCAATACTGAAGAAAATAACAAATTAAAACTCAATGTTTAATTACCCAAGTGATAGCACAGCAGTAGCCTTGCACATAGAGAATCCAGGACAAACCCAGGTTCTATCCCCGGCATCCCTTATTGTTCCCTGAGTCTTCCAGGAGCGACTTCTGAGCACAGAGCCATGAGTAACCCCTGAGAGCCGCTGGGTGTAGCCCCCCCCCCCAAAAAAAAACAAAAACAAAACAAAACAAGACTCAATGTTTCTTTCTAAACAACTTACTAGTGTTGAATAACCACTACAACTAACCATCCTATATGTGTGAGCGCGTGTGTACATGCAAATAAATATATTTGATTTTGTTTAGTTTTAAAATTCCTAAATATCCGTGTAAAATGGGGGTATCATTTTCATTTCATTTTCCCCTTTAGTTTTATTCATCTTGTTCTCAAATGTGGTTCAACTTTGCCTTTTCCCCCAAACTTCAGAAAAACAAGTTCTGGGTTTGAAATCTCCTGTAGAGGGCGCGATTGATATTGTCAACTTCTATGTAAAAACGTTTAACAAACCCTGGTTCGTTAGTCTTTGTATTTTAGGCATTAGGTTATCTTTGGGGAAAATTTAACTATGCTAAACCCAAAACATACTAATAACTACTACTATGGTGTTTTATACTTGTGAAAAACATCGTTTTTGCCGGCTTCTTTAACGATGTTGTCTGAGCTTCCCATTTGATCACCCTTTTATTATTTAATGAACAATTCCTCTTCTGGTCTGTATTAACAATGGTGCTTGGAACTCAGCATTGATAACACACTGTATGCCCTGTTGTGCTACATGTTGAATGATTTGTGTGTCTTTGAGAAAGTCCAGCTTCTCCTCTTAATCTGGTATCTTGGAAGCTTTGTAATTTACTCCCCCAGTTCCCTGCCATTACATATTTCATGTCAAGCGGGAGTTTTTTTTTTTTTTTAACTCCTAATAGAGATATTTTCAGACAAAGATAGAGGGCAAAGAGGATCTTCTTAGGATATTAAATGAGAACATAATCATAGCTTATTTTTCTTTTGTATTATTATGAGACATTTGATGATTGCCTGGGGCCTTGACTGAAGAATCAGTCTTTGAAGAAGTTTCAGTGAGAACAGTGTTCACCAAAGATAAGTTAATTAATTGCTCTGCTGTGTGAAAAGCTCGCTAGATAGTGTTTTTATTCTACTGCAAAGCCTGTTCATAAAAAGGGCACACCATTCACTACCTAATGCTTACCGGCAAACCTACACAGAAAATATTATTTTGCCTTTCTTCTTTAAAAAGAAACTGTTAATAACTTCCATAAACCACAAGTGAAATACGTTACTGATCCGTCTCCAAAAGTGGCACTGAAAAGAAATCTTTCCTTTTGGAAGTTCTGATGTCTTGTTCGTGTTGTTGACAAAACTTTTTTAGATGATGACAGATACTTCTCTTCTTACCAGTTTGAATGTTGGGGGGTTTGGCAAAGTTCTTCTTTCATTCTGCATCACTTAGTTGATTTCAAATCAGAAGAGTTCCTTGCTCCATTCTTGCATTGCTGGTGTGGCAACATTATAAGAAAGAGACTGTAAGGAAATGAGTGCAGTGGTGGGCTATTCTCCTGCTGGCTACAATTTACATGCCAGAGGCCCTATAAGCCCTCCAGCATTTTCTTGATGCTCTGAAAGGGAAAAAAAATCAAAGTTTCTTAAGAGTCTGGAATGCTTTCCCTGGCAATTGACAACAGAGTTCAAATCAAGTTTATGAGTTAGACTGAAGTTAGACTTCAGTTAGACTTCCCTTATGTATTTTTAGCTCTCTGAAACATAGGCCAGATTTTTGCTATATGTATTTTGTTAGTGATTGAATTTTGCATCCAAATTTGTGTGTGTGTATGTGTGCTTGTGTGTGTGTTTAGTAGTGAAAAAATTCCACTCAAATCCTGATTACCTTTTTTAATGCATTTTTCTTAAAAACTATTATAGGATAAAATAATTGTATTTGAATCATCACTCTGTTATCTGTATTATATCAAATCTTGTCTTTTAACATACCCTCATCAAAACCATATATGTCTTGTGGTCTTTGGGCCTCATTAATTTCAGTAGTTCTAGTTTACATGATATTTCAGGAGTTGGGTATTGTTCTCATTCATCAGAGGAAAGCAATCATTCCTCTCTCAGAGGTTGAAATGACTTCATCTAAATAGCTGAGCACACTGCCTGGCACATAGCACTTAACAGATGATTTTTTTTTCCTCTTTTATCCCTTGCTGCCAGATCTTAATTTGATTTCCTTGTCATTAATAAGAAGCCATTGGATGCTATAGAATGAATCTCTTGGAAAATGACTACATGAGCATATAAAACATGTATTTGGAAGAGGTCCATGCTTTCCCATAGACATGTAACATGAAATAAGTAAAACCAGATCAATGAACCGTGGAGAAATGCTTTCTGGAGAGCGTGCCACAATGAAGTCTGCTGCAATGTCAAGTCAACTCCAATCTGAGGAACATTGTAAGGGCCCTTGGTGACCCCTCCTTTGACAGATGCTTATCAAGGACCTTTTCTCCTAATCCTAAGTATTTCTGTGGTCTCCAGAAGTAACCAGATATGGTTCTTATTAAACATAAGTACAACCAATGAATTTTCTGCTTCTGTCTCCTTTTTTATTTTCCAATTAGTTTTTTTTTTTATGACACTCAGGGGTTACTCCTAGCTATGCGCTTAGAAATCACTCCTAGCTTCTGGCTTGGGGGACCATATGGGATGCTGGGGGATCGAACTGCAGTCCATCCTAGGTTAGTATTTGTGAGGCAGATACCCTACCACTTGTGCCACTGCTTTGGCCCCTCTAATTAGTTTCTGTAGTCTTCTTATCTCTTCACCTTCTCTGTTCAAGGTTTCTCTTCTCTGTTATTTTCTGAATCCTGAGGTCTGTTTTGTAGTAACCTTTACACTCCTAGTCATGGTGCCTATTTGGAAACATGTGCCTTTCCAAATGTGCTTGTTTTGGAAACAGTAATTGAACCTTCTATTCTTTCTCCAACATAAGGAGCTTGGGGCTTCCAAAGAGCCTTATCTTAATCTGTTCACCCTGTGGTGATCTATTCTGGATAATATTCCTTCTATTCCTTCTACAGTCTGATCTGGATGATGTGAGAATAGCCCTAATGGATTATATTTGTTTTCTAGGCCCTTCACCTTTGGTTCTCTAATTCTTGCTCTTGACTGATGAGAGATCACCGCTTGTACTGTGTATCTTTACTTCATAGAATATTACCCTTGCAGTGTTGGAACATCCTGGTAGTTGCTTTAGTCAAATCCAACTTTTTCAAAAGTGTGGGAAAGGAAGCTGGTAAGGTTAAGAACGTTTTCTGGGGCCAGAGCAGTGGCACAGAATGTAAGGCATCTGCCTTGCAGGTGCTGGCCTAGAACAGACTATGATTGAATTCCCCTGGTGTCCGATATGGTCCCCGAGCCAGGAGCCATTTCTGAGTGCATCGCCAGGAGTAACCCCTGAGTGTCACAGGGTGTGGCCCCAAAACAAAAACAAACAAACAAACAAAAATTTATGGTTTCAGATGTCACCTTACTACCAGAATCTTATCAGTTTCATAATATAGTTTCTACTCTAGTGACTGAATTCTGCTTTTTTGTTCACTCATTTCTCCTTTAAATCTTTATCACCCCACAAAGTAGTGACACTTTACATACCAGAAGCAGCAGTTATTTCTACTGTGTCTGACTTTCTTCTCAGAATGTCTCTTCAGACTGAAGCTCTTAGATATCCTCCTATCCGTCCTCTCTGCTGTATTCCTAACCACCTTTCCATATAATCTTTTTTTTTATTTCTGTTTTCTAGATCTCAATTATCCTTTCTCTCTGTTCTTTTCTAGTCTTGGTATGATGTAAATTAAAGGTGACCACCTGAATTCAAGTCTACCATGAAAGAGTCTGGAAATCATCATCCCATATTCACAACTGAAAATTGACAACCATGGAACAGAAGACAGTTTATTCAAAATAATAATAGCGACAGTGGACTCAGAAAGGTTCTTTAGTCTTCTTTGTCACCAACAGCTTAAGGATAAGAGAAAGGAAGAAAACCTATTAGAAATATGAGGAGAAATTAGGAATCCTCTGATCTAGTTATGTGCTATTAAGGTGAATGTTGATTAGGCACAAATGTAGGTTGTAAATTCTAGGGAAATAACATTTTTTTTTACAAAAGGTGCATGATTTATATATAAGAAGAAAAGTTAGAGTATAACATATAAAATAAAATAATTTAAAGCAAAAAAAAGTAGAAGTTAAAATGAAATGAAGAACAGGGAAAAGAAATAGAAAGCAGTTAAAGGGCCAGTGCGATAGCACAGTGGATAGGGTATTTGCCTTGAATGTGACTGACCAGGTACCAACTTGGGTTTAATGGCATCCCATATGGTCCCCAGCTAGGAGGGATTTCTGAGTGCAGAGCCAGGAGTAACCCCTGAATGCAACCAAGTATGGTCCAAAAAACAAACAAAAAAAGGCAGTTAAAGATGATGTCATTCCAACTACATTAAGAACCAATTCAAATATAAATAAATACTCCAATTAGAGGACTTTCAGAATAAATTAAAGAAACAAGACCTAATTGCATGTTATTATATAAAACCTATCTTAAGTATAAAGACCATAATAGATTCAAAGTTAAGTGATGGATAAGATAGATAGAGAATCCCCATTTTTCAACTTTCAATATAAACTTGACCTTCATTTGGCAATATCCTTCCTGTAATTTAGTGATACACCGTGTCTAACTTGTTGGGGATAATTTTTGCCAAGAGTATAGCAATATTTCCCAAACTCTGTCATGAAAATAAAACCATCTGGAAATTTTTGTTTGTTTGATTTTGGGGCCATACCTTATAGTGTTTGCAGTTGAATTCTGGCTCTGTGTTCAGGGATCACACTTGGTGGTGCTTAGAGAACCATATGAATGCCAAATATTGAACTTGCAAGGCAATCGTTCTACCCATGCACTACCCCTGTACTCTGCCAAAAAAGCTGGAAATTCAGCTTTTTTCCCCTCAAGTTTCTGTTGATCCTTGTAAAGCAAGAACAAAAGAATCATCACAACTTTATGTTTTATTTTATCACATGTATTCATACTATCTCTTCCCGAATTGGAGTGACTATTGCGAATTTAGGAATGCTCATCAAAGTATTCCTTTTTCCTCCTTTGGAAAACTAGAAGTTGTCTTTTCTTTCCTGAAGGGGTAACACATACTTTGCTGTGGGATTTTAGGGGACAGTCATTAATTAGAAGGTTCGGAGCTGACATTTACTGTGCACCTGAGAGTGAAGGCTGAAAGCTGATAAAAGGCTCTTTGCAGAGCAGAAAAACATAAACATCTAAGTGATTTCTGTTGATCTCATTATAATCTCAGATTCTAACAGTGGACTAGTTTAGGGGTACTCACCTACTTTCAAAGGTAAAGAGTTCATTCCAAAGCAGGATTTAGCCATCTCAATTTGTGGTCAAGGGCAGTTTAGCTTCACACACTGGCTCTGCAAAATGAACTTCCCTTTTATACAGTCTTTATTCCAGCGACAAGATTTAGAGTGGGTAAAGGCGAACATTTGGGAGGAACAAAGAGGAGGAAAGAGAGGCCCTGACTTCTCACTGATCTTCCTGATGTCTCTGTTTTCAATTTGCCTTCATGCTGCAGCCTTGGTGCATGTCAGGACAAGGCTGGTGTTAACCCAGGCTCCCCCCACCCTTTTCTTTTTCCAACTGCTTCTGTGGGGTAGCAAATATCTGACTTGCACTATTCTCCTCCAGGTTGCAACAGGTTGGTCTACATTGTGAACTACATGTAGTTTGGGATGCGCTCCAATTATAGAGAACATCTTAAATAGGTCTTCATTTCAGTAAAGGCACAAACTCCCTGTTTTCTATTCTGGGGCCAAGAACCTCAAGCCAAAGGAGGTATTCAATAAAATGGTCCTCAAAGCAGGGCAAGGAGTTCCTTTTCAATTTTCCTTTATAGCAACCCTAGACAAATTCCTCAGAAATCAGATTGGCAAGGGCAAAGAAGGGTGGGCTGGAAGTCTGGAATTTGGGCTTGCTAAGTGCATGCCATTCCCTTGCCACGTAACGTGCATTGATGCCAAATGTAGAAAATAAAGATCTAAGTCAGAAGTGCAAGACAGGCACAAGCAATCATCAGCTCAATTAAACTGGTTATTCCACAAATAACCTAGAAACAGCAGGATTGCCAAACAATTTCCAGCCCCTGAAACATTTGCAAATGAGCATAACGAGTAAGATTTTTTTTCTTTGTAGTCATACATTGTCACATTTTAATGATGGATTATAGACACTGGCTTTTGGCAGCAGACTGTAGCAAACATGATTCTACACTTATATTCTTTTAATCAGAATATACAAAAGCTTATAGATATATGGCAACATGCCCAAGAAAAAGTTAGATAAAGTTATAAAGGAAGAATGTGGGGTATATATGTATGTATATATGTGTGTGTGTGTGTGTGTGTGTGTGAGTGTGTGTACTTTGCCTTCTTTTTGCATGCAATAAGAAGTGCTTTTCTTTTATTGTGATAAAATACACAGACTTTTGTTTTATTTAGGTAATATTTCTACATCTCTTGAGGGTGCTTAGAATAAAATACAAAACTATCGAATTATGTATCCATGTCATTAAAATTGCAAATTAAACATATTTTTATAAACTGGTAATAGAATCTCTTGATGTCATAAATTTGAAAGTAACATGTTATTTATATAGTCCTGATGTCAGGAAGATATTATTTAAGTACTTAATGGGATCAGAGGCTTAGTTCATAGGAAATATATTTTTTCTATGTATTTCCTGTATCAACTTTACTTAGTTTAATCATTTTAACTGTGATTTATTTTTATTTTTAAAACAGAAATACATTTTTGTAGGCTGTTATTTTTTATTCTTTTTGGTGAGTTGAAAACTTCCAGGGACTGCCCTAGGTTGAAGATGAACTTTAGTTTTCTGCTTTGTCCCTTTCTTTTCCTTTGTCTTTTTCTTTTGTCCTCTTTTATTTTTAATTATGTGACCTTTATGGCTTTCACTCAACTTAAGTACAAAAAATGAGATAGAAACCTCAATCTCTTCTTTGATAAAGATATCTTACACTTAATGCTATAATGATATACATTTTCTTGAGGTTCTTTCTTGTTTAGAACAGAGCTTTGTATAGGAGAATTCATTAATGACTGGGAACTAATTTCCCACCAAAAATGTATTCCAAAACCATAGCACAATCAGTTGAAGAAAAAAAAAACAGAGGATTAAAAACAATCCAACACATGAATTAGAAAAATCCATAAACCACAACTTTGCTTAGGTCCCATATGTGTGTATGTGTGACAATATCTGTGGGATATACAGAGCCTGGCGACTGATTTACAGCGTGGTGTTTCTCTCCAAAAAGAGACAGTTACTCACGTCCTTGACCATAGGGTGAGTGATGGCAGCTGTATACCAGAAAGAACTATTTGGAGAAGCAAAACTCTAGCAAGAGTGGGACCAACATAAAAAGATACGATGTAAGGATCCCATCTGTTTGTTCTGTTGGTTTGGAGCCAGCCTCTGGGAGATGCAGGATCTTCCTCTCCGTCCAGACTGTGAAGATTGAAATGAAGAGAACCATATTTGTCCCTTGACCAGTGTGTTGGACTTGGCAACTTGGGATCGAAATGGTTCCATCTTCCTTTTGTTACTCATCAACCCAACATAAAGCTCTTACCTTCATCATTAGTTATGAGAACTCCCAAGGCAAGATCTTTCATTTGAAGTCTGTAGCACTGAAGGTTTAACCTGCACCCTGACAATCCCATTTTTCCATGAAGCTATCCACTTCTCTGAAACTATCTGCAGTATTATTAGACACACGTGACCCTCCTCAGAAATAAACAATACTAAAACTGGGGTTTAATTCAAATGAACAACGAAGGAGGGAAAAGCAGTGCTGCAATTGAAAGCAGTAGATCTGGTACTTAAGTTTTAGGCTTTAACCTCAGATTTTATCAATCAGATCCCAAAAGGAGAGGAAATAGAGTGTTATTGTTTAATAAATATAGTGCTTCTGTGTTGGGATAATAAAAAAAGTTCTGAAAATAGTAGTGATGGTAGCTCAATAATGTCAAAGTACTTAATGCCTCTGATTATATTTAAAATTATTAAAGTGGTAAATGTTATGTTGAATCATATATAACAATGAAAACAGGAGAAGAAAATGAATCCCAGTTCTAATGATTGCTAGCATAAAGTAAAGCAGCTACTCTTCTTTATCAATGCTTCATAATCTATAATGGAAGTGGAGGACAATAATGATCCTAGCTCAAAGGGGATATCCTAATTGAGATGTGTAGGATCTTGACTTCTAAGGGTCAAGGATAGCTGCTGCCATGATTTTTGAGTGTAAATTCTTATGTTAAAACTTCTCACACTCATGGCATTTGGCTCCACTCATTAGATTCTTTACAGAAACTAGCCTTGCCAGTGTTGCTTATAAGACAGACTTTCATCTGATCATTTGATCTTTCATCTTTCATTTGATCTCTCATATAAGGCTTGAAGAACTAACAGTTGATTTGTATTGATGAGGGTGTGGTCACTTTTGCTTACTAGTAGTACCATACTGGCATTTTGGAGGACTATCAAAAATGTAATAGCAATTTATCTGTTACTTTTCATTTGAGGACCATACCAGGTGTTGCTCAGAGCTTACTCTTGGATTGTGCTTAGAAGACACTCTAGGTGGTGTTCATGGAACCACTTATGGAACCAGGGATCTAACCTGGGTCTTCTGAGTGCAAGGCAAACTCCTTACTCACTCTATCATCTCTCTGACCTTGTAATAACATTTTCAATATGCACAGGTTATATAGCTTTGCAATAACATTTCTATGGAAACATTTACATATACATGAACAGGAGTCTATTGTGGTACTGGTCGCAAGAACAATAAATTGAAAACTACATAACTATCTCCATCTATTTTGAAGAGATGAATGGAACCCAAGCAAGGGCTTCTTATTTAATCATGAGGAAAAAAAAGATGGTGTCAGATGATAGTATTTTCATGGGCAGATGGCCACAAAAATTTGTCAAATGGAAAAAAAGACTGAGAAAGGAAGATTGTAGTTAGATCACATCCATGAAATACATTTTTGTATATATAATTTCTTGAGGGACATTTCATTCAGATTAATAATGATCCTTCTGGATGGGTTTATATGGAGAAATGAAGTTTTTTTTTATTGTGGCTTTGCTTGAGACTTTTATAAGCATGTATTCCTTTCTGCAGAAATAAAAATATTTCCATTTATTTATTTTTTAATTTACCAGGATTCTTGTGGTTTTATTTTAATTAGAATAAATCGAGTTGGTTTTGATTGGTTATTATTTTTTAATATGCTGTCTTAGAAGGATAGAGTATAGTGTCTCTGACTATGGAAAGAGTAAATATCTTTGTATTTCTTAGGGCATTGAATTGATATAAACCTTCAAATTTATATGCACTCAAATCTTCCCACTTTTCAATGGTAATTGGCATTTGTCTTTCAGCATTTGGAGTATCTATTCACCTTCACATCAGCAACCCCTGCCTCCTTTGCCTTTGCTGATTTATCTTTTCAGTGGAACTTGTGCAAAGTCATGTTCATAAATCCATTCCCATTAAGCATTCAGGGCAACTGCCATCTGTCTAGTCCCCTGTACAAATGAGGCCATGGCATGTCTCAAACCTCTCTAATGGCTATATTTATACAACTTCTTCTATTCTTCATAATACAAATTTATTCTCCTCTACAAAAACACAAATTTCAGATGCGACCCTTAAGGAAATCATCACTGAGTGGAGATATTTTAACCTGTGTGTGTGTGTGTGTGTGTGTGTGTGTGTGTGTGTTTGTATATGTACTTGAGTATGTATTTAGGGATTGCTTACAAAATAAAATGCAATGTATAAGAAGAAATTGAGTGTCTTGAAATGAAAAGAAGACTTCTACAGCAGTGAGCAATGGGCAATGAGGATTTTGACATGAGTACTAAATTAGAAACCCAGCACCTTATTTATTAGCTGTATGAGAATGGTAACATTACTTTGCCACTCTGAGGTTCAGTCTTATCAACGGGAGGAATACTGCCTTCTACTCAGAGATGTTAGGGCAAAATGAGCTAAAACTTATAGCAGACTTGAACCACAGCTAGTGTTTACAAATAATAGTGTTCTTTTCTTACTCTCAGACTCTGGCATGGCAGTAAATAGCCACAGCAGTCTGAAAATAGATGGTTTTTCTAAACAGCACAATGTTCCAGTGTACTGATTGTACTGCCCCTTGTTAAGTGTCAAGTAAGGGCAGGGTTGTGGAAGCTACAGATGGAATATTTTAAACCCGGGCAATGGAGGGGAAAGTGGGAATGGGAAAGCTTTTTTATTTCTTGATTTCCTAAGCAGGTCATTTTCCCAATTCAAAGGAGCTTGAGAGTAACTTTCCAGGTTTTAAATATTAGATGTCAGGAATTGCTCATCAATTAACTCAGTTTTAAAGCTACTGAAATTCTCAAGAATCATGAAAATCAGTTGTTTATAAATGCTCCTACCAATATGAGTCTAACTAACCTTTCATGTCAATGAAACCGGAGTTGAGCCCGTGGCTAATGACGATATAAAAAGCTGTGATGTGTGAAAAAGTAATTCATGTGAGGTATACTCAATATTAATTTATCCATTATCAATAATGTTTTAGTCCAAATGAGCCTCCTTTCTCTGAAAAACACTGCTAGTTCTTGTAAAACCGTTACTTTTTACTTACCATTGATCTGAGGAAAATGACTGGAAATTTCAGAGTGTGCTGATCCAGCACTATTTTCCTGGGTCATTATTCTATGCAGGTGTCAATCTGTTTCACTTAATCTCTGATGGGTGGGGGTGGGGGAGAGTGGTTGTTCGTTTAATCAAGTCTTAAAAAAAGAAATACATTAAGATAAGTATAACTTTTATAGAGATGTTAACACGAATACTCTTTAGATAGATAAAGCTTTTGATTTCCAGCCAGGTTCAAAGAAAGCATTAAATTTTATATGAGGTGGGGGTCCAGCAATTTGCCTGAAGAAGAGGTCAAGCCACCAGCAACAATGGTCTTCTACAAGATCTATCCTGAACTTAAGCTAAGTTACCCGGCCTGCACCTCTTAAATGTTTCAGAGTTGACATTCAGCCTCAATTTGAATGCAAGAGCATGACATTTGAGTTATTCCTGTTAGGGTTTCAAGAAGTGATTCTAGAAAATATATATAAATTATGCAATATTTCATAATTACACAAATACTGGTTATTACCCAATTGCATATGAACGTCAAGAGTAAAAGGGAAAATTCTGATGGTTTCAACTAGAATTCAGCTGTATAAAATTCTCCCATTACCTATAAACCTAGGGAGGTGGTCAGGTCACTGCATCTAACTTTATCTTTTTTTTTCCAAATGCAAATGGTTCTTCAGCTAATTTGAGGATTAATTCTCCACTCTTGACTTTCATTCATAGAAGAATGCACTACTTTTTTTTTCTAACATACTATTCTATGTAATGAATATATGTAGAGTACATTCTAAGTGGCATGCAGGATTTTAAAGACTTGACATGAATGCTTTTTGATTTTTTTGTTTTTTTGTTTTGTTTTGTTTTTGTTTTGAGGCCACACCCAGTGACACTCAGAGGTCACTCCTGGCTATAAGCTCAGAAATCGCTCCTGGTTGGGGGAACCATCTGGGGCGCTGGGGGATCGAACCACAGTCCATTCTAGGTCAGCCATATGCAAGGCAAATGCCCTAGTGCTGCGCCACCGCTCCAACCCCAACATGGAAGCTTTTATGGATTTACCTGCTTATTCCTATATGGCATCATAGTCTCTAACTTTCTTCCCCAATAATTTTGTGCAAAGCATTGCTTTAAGCAGTGTTTAACTCTTTGTACTTTAAAACAAAGTGTAGCGCCAGAGGAATAGTACAGTGGGTAGTGCACTTGCCTTCTACATGGCCAAACTGGGGTAGATCCTTGGCACCCCACATAATTCCTGAGCTGCCAGAGAGATGCCTAAGTGTAGAG
>PVKC010020714.1:0-18493 GCA_004027635.1 Crocidura indochinensis
GCACCCGGCAAGGTCTTACTCACTCATTGGCGCGCTGGCGGCTTCAGAGTGCAATGATTTCTGGGTTTGCTTCCCAGGGCTCTGTTCTCAAAGGAGAACTCCAAGAAATCAGGACAGACAGAAGCAGGAAGAGATCCCCTTAGTCCTCAGAGTTCTTCTGGGGCGCCCGGAAATCAGAGCGCAGTGGGCGGAGTCTCCCGGAGGAGTAGCTTTCAGCCCTGCAATTTGAAAGGTCTGCACCCGGCAAGGTCTTACTCCTTCAACACATTTTTATCTTGTCTATATTCTGGGCACCTCTTGACATTCTAGACTAGAGAATCAATGATGATCAAGCTGGGCAACATTTTACCCCATGAGATAGGTCATATTATGGTGTTGACAAGGAAGAAGTGAATATCAGCAAAATAACAGGGCTAAGCTTTTCTTCTGTGTCATCACCATCTCTGGATTGGGCTTAGATTCACATATAGAGGAGTGGGAAATATTTGTGCCCTGGTAGTGCGGTAATTTTCCACAGCTAATAATAGCAATGACTGCTCTCCCATGTGATCAGTTAGGGTTCTTCATTGACATTGTGCTCAGATATGGATTTCTGCATGTGACTTTATTTTGGAAACAGGATAAACAGTAGGGAAACTACCAGTTTTTAATCAGAGATTGGCAGTTTGAGGTTAGAACATTTCAGGCCTGGCTTCTTAGAAGCTATCATTGAGAGGGTATGACTTCCCTATGGTCTGATTAGGAGATGTTAGATGTTAGGTTGACTTCCTAGGCTTCTTGTTATTGACTATGAATAAGAATTGCAGTTTTCACCCTTAGCCCAGGTTGTGTCTTATCTCAATAGGAAAAACAAACCCTAAGACATTCAAGTAGATACAGTAGATAACATATCAGATAAAAGAAATAAGTGTGGTTAAGAGATGGCAAGGATGCCATTTTAGACAGGAAATTTAGATAAATCTTCTCTGAAAAGGTACCAGTTAAGCAGAAACTTAAATTATGCCTGAAAGATGAAGTGAGGCAAAGTTTGAAAGGAGAGAGTTAAGGTCAGTGGAGAATATTTCTGCAGGTAGATCAAGTAGGGGTCAAAACTTGGAGGGCTTGGAGGTGGGAGTGTTTTTATGATTCTGTAGAAGAGATGCAGGAGAGTGTCCTTAATAGGAATTTAAGTGTAGAGCAGATGGGGATAGAAAGGCAGGTGAGGCAGAGTAATGTGGATTGGGACTAAGTTTTTGGTGCATCTCACATCCTCTGGATTTTATTCTGAGATCATAACATGTTAGAGGTGGAGAGATGACTTCTTGCCTAATGTCAGTTTGATCCAAAAGTGGAGAAGCAGACAGTCAAATATGGAAGCAGGGAGGTTTGTAATGTGGCTCAGGTAGAGGCAAAATATATTCTGGCTATTGAAAGATCCTGAATTTGATCTCTGTCTCTGCATGGCTTTCTGTGTACTGACCTGCCCAGTCTAGCACCAACCTGTTAGTTTGCATGACCATACTCCACCTTGGGCACTATTCACATGGGTCCTATTAATGAAAACAAATTGGGGTTATGAGTTTGATTCTGAAGAGAACATCAATCAGTTCTGAAAGGTGTTTCATGCTATGCTGGTATTGCTCCAGGTCTTTCATATGTCAAGCTTTGCTCTATCAATTGAGCTCAGTTTCCAGTCCCAGGAAAGAAAGGGGTGGGTGTCTTAAGGGAAAGGAGTAGTATATGCAAAATTCCAAGGCAGGAAAGAGATATTGATGATGAGAGAAGGGAGAAGAATATAGATGGATTGAAGGGAGAGATATGACTGGGTTGAAAACTAAGAATGTAATCTCAGGTAATGGCTAGTGTCTGGTTGGAGAAATGCATCTGCGTTGAGAATCGTGAGATGAAAGTCTTTGTTTAGGACATTTTGCTTCTTTGTGCTTGTAGAGTAGGTGAGGAAGATGGACTTTGTTAGAACACTTGTGCTGAAGCTTCTTCTGTATACAAAGTCTGAAGACTTTTCTGCCAGTGGGGGGAAAAAGTGTTCAAGAGAGGTGTTGGCTCTTGAAAGAATTCTTTCAAGAATTCCCTTTATTGAAGGAATAATGCCATTGCCTGAGATAAAGGCAACTTCAAAAACTATACCATTGGGACAGCCCCACAGTTTAGAACATTAGCCATTCTAGCGGGGCCATGTGTCAACGTGAATGAGAAAGAACAATTACAAAGCAGTGAGACACTGATTTATGCAGAACAACTCTTAAGGCAAACATTGGTTTGAGAGTCACAATATCCCTACCTAGAACTAGGAAGGCATTACAGGAAACCAGAGATGAATTTCAAAGCAAATTTTGTTTTTTTCACGTCCAACCATGCATTTTAAAAATAGTTGAGTAGGGTCTGCTATAAATTTGGAGTTTCATTCTTCTCAGGTAATACTAGAATGTTCCCAGGCCATAAAACTTTCGGTAAGTGTAATTTTACAGCATATTCATGCCTTTTGTACATAAACGATGACTAATAATTCAGATTATTCCCTGAGGAAATATTGCTAGATGAGAAATGAATGGATCGTTTTACGTTCCTTTTGTTCATAATAGCTCTTGCATTATCCTTGAGAATGTAGTCAATTCTAGAGGTGGAGAGCTTTTATTATTCCTTTCAAATGCAAATAAGGAGTTCAACATGAATTATACAAGCACATCGGGTGGCAGATATAATGAAATATTAGGGATCACTTGAGTGAGCTCTGACTTAAATTAGGGTTTTCATATAGTTTCTTCACTTTATGTTCTTTGGTTTTGGGGTTACAATCAGTAAGGTTCAATGCTTCCTCCTGGCACTCTATTCAAGAATTACTCCTGGTTGATGTCATGGGACCATATAGGGTGCTGGGAATTGAATAGAGTTATCGGCTCTATGCAAGGGGACTACTCTACCTGTTGTGCTATCCAGTCACTTTGCATTTTCTTCTGGAATTTCCCAATCTGTCTTGTGAGAGAGATGTATTGATTCTTACTTTACAAGCATGCAAATTCAGTCTCAGAATGACTACAGAGTATCTGTTTTGAATCTGAATGACACCCCCTGAAAACTAAATCTCAAAATACAAAGACATCAACCAAAACTGATCCATCCTAGTTCTGCCTGTTGAATGGCTTTGTCTGTAACCTCATGAAGGAATTTTCTCACATTGAAACCCTTCATGTCTCAATATTCTGCTGCAAATATTTTTCTTAGCATTAGTTCCTTAGTTTTACTCTCTGTATCTACATTTTCCTATATTAACTCAATTTATCACCGCTGCAGTAGAGTTCTCTTACAGATTATATATGTTGAGATGTTTTCAAATTAGATTTAGGTAACAGTTACAATAGTGTTAAAGTTGATGGTACTGATTACATAACCACCAAAATATCCAAGACTTTACCCCATTGCTCCTGTGTCTTTCCAGTTCACATCTTTCTTTCTTCTCTTTACCTCCCTTCATTGCAGCAGTCAATCTTAAAGATTTACTTAGCATATTGTTTACTTCTAGTGTAAATTTAGTAATGTTATTATCATACTTTTATTATGATACTATGGTACTGATTACAAAATACTGTATCCCATAACTGCCAAAGTATTCATGACCTTACCTCACTGCTTCTGTGTCTCTCAAGTTCACCTCTTTCTTTTCTCTAAACCCTTTCTCTACAGCAGCCAACTTTAAAGATTTACTTAGCATATTGTTGATCTCTAATGTATATTTAGTAAGGGCATAGTGATTTTTGGGGAATTACCATAAAATTACATGCAAATAAAACCTGGAAGAAATAAGCTCTTTTGTTGTTTGTTTTTCGACCATACCCTGTGATGCTCAGAGGTTACTTCTGGCTCTGCATTCAAAATTCACTCCTCACAGGTCTCTGGAGATGATACAGGATGCCCAGAATTGAATCTGAGTTGATAAAGTGCAAGGCAAGTACCCTACCCACTGTATTATCTCCCAGCCCTGAAATAAATGTATATTTTTCAGTGTGACCTCATTAAGTCTTCAGCCCCCATATATTTCTCCATTCCTATACCATTCTGCACCCACTATCATGTTCCCACATTGCTCTTTTAATTTCTGTCCCCTGTCCACCTCCAGAAAAAAACAACCTGTTTCACTGACACTTCTGAGAAAATGTGCCCCAACAGATCTCACATAATTGCTGTTTCCTCCTTCTGTAGAAGATTGGTGTCCACTAGTTAGAGGAATCCTGTTTCACTCTTTGCCTTGGTGAGAGCTAAAATCACTCAGTTCAGTTCTTTTGAGAAAATGAGGTAATTAGCTATTATACAAGTGCATGCTTCAACAAGAATATAAAAGAATAGTAAAAAATTCAGTATCTGGCTGAGTCCTTTCTATATGTCATCTACTTCTTTTAATATATGCATGAAATACAATTATGAGTCCATTGGAGAATAAGTAAAGGCCATAGTCATCACTTGGCACAAATTGTAACAGCAGAACTCAGTTTTAGTTGCAAATGTCATTGGATTCAAAACCTGGTTTCCCACCACCTTCTAGAGCCTACATTTAAGTTGAACAAGCCACCCCTTAAAATAACTCCACATTCAACTTGAAGGTATAACTGGATTATGCTTCTCTGTTAATGTACAGAGGGACTTCATGAATAGCACAATTTCTTGTTTGATCAACAAATTAGAGCTCTATTTTATTTTATTTTTTGCTTTATTGGGCCACACAGGTGATGCTCAGGTGTTGATCCTGGCTATGTGCTCAGAAATTGCTCCTGGTTTGGGGGACATAAGGGACTTTGGGGATTGAACCCAAGTCCACCCTGGGTCAGTTGCATGCAAGGCAAACACCCTACCACGTGCTATTGTTCTGGACCCCTAGGCTCTATTTTAACATTTGTTTTGCCTCTTGTATTTGTACAGCAGCCTCTTTCCAGAGAGCAGTAAAGTTCTCTGCTATCATCTCCCTCACTTCTTATTCATCCCCTTTCCCTTTTGCTTCCCATTCTGGAATTTGTATAATTTGGAGATTATTTCTTTTGTCCTTTTTTCATTAAGTACCTTACGTTTTCTTCCATTGCTTTCTCTCTTCTTTCATCGTCATTGTCATTTGTTTGTTTGACTTCTTTTTCATTGTTGGCTTGTAATTTGCTTCAAGTTTGTCTCTGCAGTTCTCCACCTGCTACTATGGCTTGCATGCCTTTCTTTTTCAGTTCCTTCAGTTCCATTTGAATGGATTTGTTCATCTTCTGAAACAGTTCTTTGAGTTGGTTGAATTGTTCAACTATATAGGTTGCTTAATTTTGCAGTTTAGAGACTCGATTTCTATTGCTTGAAAATTATGTGTTAATTTTAGTTCTCACCTATAAGGCTCTGGGATTTTGGGATTTTATTCTGGGATTTATTGGTGGACTTGAGAATTTGCCAGTATTCTCTCTATATCCCCAACTTATTGGGAATATATTATATTCCTTAGTTTCCTCTTTATTATATGCACTTGGTGGGTTGGAGTGCTGGAGTTGCAGGGTGTTTAAGAAAGTGATCTATTGAACTTATTGTATAAAAGTTGGCTAGAGGTATATTTGCTTTATAGTTATTTTTCTTTCTTTTTTTATAAATATGGAATGCTTCACGAATTTGCGTGTCATCCTTGCGCAGGGGCCATGCTAATCTTCTCTGTATCATTCCAATTTTAGTATATGTGCTGCCGAAGTTAGCACTTATAGTTATTTTTCTAAATAAGCGAGGTTATCTAGGTATGATAAAATATTGCAAACTAATTCACTGGTTTGTTCAACTGAGTTTTGAGTTGCATATTTTCTAGGAGAAAGAATTGCTATGTCCAATTTGCCTAGACATATATGATCTAACTTGAAATGTCTTCGTGGGGACGTACTAGTCTAGTATCTGAGCAGTTCAGGAAGAGGAGCATTGATGGGAAGGACTGGAGGGTCCCTCTTTCTGCACACATACAAACCTGACATGCTATAAGGGATAGCATGGCAATGAGGGCTGGTGGCAGGATGTAGAACAAAATGGGAGAAAACACTCGCTGTGTTTGATGGGAGAAAGTGCAGGGTCCTTCTCTCTGCATACATACAAATCTGAGATATGGCGAGGGATGGCAGGGGGATCAGGGCTAGCAGGGGGATGTAGAAGCAGGTTCTTAATAATAACTTATCTATTTAAGCACCGTGTTTATAGGAATGTTTGTCATGGCATGCAGCATAGACATCTCTATTATAGGGGAAGCAAGTCCACCAGATGTCTATTGACTTTCCCAGTGCAGTGAGCTGATATTTTCCCCAAGAAATATTTTAGTCAACAGGCCCGTTGGTGGACATTAGTTATACCCCCTACATGGATTACTGGCAATATTTCTGATATTCATGACATGACAACGACATTATAATTTCTTTCTTACTATTTGGCACATTCTCTCCCTTGCAAAAACACAGGCCAAAATTATAGGCCTCAGTCTATGACACAGGGAAATTTTCAGCACCAAAGTCTGCAGCCAGTTTCATCCTCTGGCTAGATAAATCTTGCATTTTTAAAAGAATAGTGGTTAGTGTAAATGCAACCCTGCTAGTTGGTAAACAAACAAGTTTCTCTTCTTTGTTTTTTGATTTTTGGGTCACACCCGGCAGTGCTCAGGGGTTATTCCTGGCTCCATGCTCAGAAACTGCTCCTGGCAGGCACGGGGGACCATATGGGGCACCGGGATTCAACCGATGACCTTTTGCATGAAAGGCAAACGCCTTACCTCCATGCTATCTCCCGGGCCCCACAAGTTTCTCTTCTTTTATCATAAGAACCTTCTTTTTAAACCAGAACACCCACTTCTCATGCTATCTTGGGATTCTTTTCACCTGTATCAGGGCTAGTTTTTTGATATGTATATTCTAAGGCCTGGTACCATTGTGTTGTTCCTCCGAAGATTCTCTGCCTTTTGAAATGCCTTGCATACCAGAGACTTGCTTATATGTCACCAGCTTGAAAAGTAAAATTGTCTCATGTCTATTGAAGATATGGGTCCCCATACAATTTATTTTGTGTGGTCTCATTATTTCATATTTTGCCACCCGTGCAACCCACTCTCCCTAAAGTGGATTCACCAAAATCCCACTGATAGCTGTAGGACAGAAGCCACCTCCAGCAAATGTTCTTAGTTGAGTTTCAATCATAAATTGTACATTGTCCTTCACCAGTGAAACTTCTCCACCACAAATATCCCCTATTTCCCTCTGCTTGTCTCTCAGATAGGCATTCTTCTTTTCTCTCATTCTCTGTCATATATCTTTCTGGCTTAGTGATTTTCACTATTGTCATTGAGGGGTGCCATGCATACCACTTTATCCCCTTTCAGCATCTAATTCTTGCCCAGAGTTATCAGTTCCAACTATCATTGACATAGTAATTGTCAGTGCTTTAGTCATTTGAGACTTTTGTTGGCTCTCCTTATTCTCTGAATGTTCTTCTCATAGAAGATGAACTACAGTACATTTTCATAAATAAGAGGGAAAGGAAGCACTTTTCTGGGTTTAACAGTCTATTGATGTTTGCTACAATTAGACATTTGGAGATTAGAAACCATTGTTCAAACAACACTTTTATAGTGTGAAATCAGGATCTTGGTATCTACTTGGGACGTAAAAATCTCTTCATGATAATTTGATAGTTGATTGGACTTTTTTCTAGATCATTATTTTTATTGACATTCCATAACTGCGATCACTACACAATATGATGGCTGTGGTTAGCTATTTGTGCTTTTGTGGAGACTGTGGCAGATGACCATGAAAGCTGAGTGTGCACAGAAGTCCTCAGCTGTGAGTCCTTGCTCCCCACTGAGTCTAAAAACCTGAAGGACAGCTCTAAATATGTCCCTTGCTATTTTCCATAGATAATTGGATAATTTGGTGCCATCTGTCAAGGATGCTGTTAATTATGCTCTAGGTGGCAAGTTTTCCAAGAGTCCATATCTCAGCCATCTCATTTTGTTCACTTGTTCTACCTGTAATATTGCCAGCAGCCCACTGTCCAACACTGTCACCACAATCAGAATGCTTTGCTGTGAGATTGTTCTAGGGTGAAGTTGCATAAAAGCTATTTAAGTATCAACATGTCTTTTTGAGGGGCATCCGCAGACAGCTGGCATCTGGCCAAAGTGTTGAAGTTTCTAATAGCTTTGAAATCAATCCAGTTTATCCAAAACCCCTTTTCTTAAAGTCGATGATATTGATTTGTACTTAGATTACAGTAAATTTCTCAAACATCATATTGATGACATTTCTGTACTCTTGATCAAGTAAGTGCATAGTGAAAACACCTTTTTTTGTATAAACTTCTAGAGAAATGCTTTAGAATTGCTTAGAAAGTTTAATTCACAATGTGTTGGTGGTAGTGGTATCTTTTTTTTGAAGGAGGAATACTTTCCATGTTTCTTAATTCCTGTGGAGAAAGTAACATAATCTTTGTTCAGGTTAATTTGGCTATTCCTACAGAAAGTGTCTTTTATAGGAGTGTAGTTGCGCACTCAGAGCTTTTCTGGAGCTCCTTCTGCATCTTTGCTCAGAAGTCAGCTCATTTGGTTCTGGCGAGATCCTATGTGATGGCCTGGATTGAATTCAGTCCTCCTGCATGCAATAGTTGAGGCTCATTGAGCTCTTTCTCCAGTGTAGAAGATCCTTTTTATAGAAATTTAAAATAAGCCATGTGTAGAGGTAAAGTTAGAAAACAGATATTTAAAATCTTAAGTCATATTTTTAAAATTAAGCTGCACAGTGTATTCAACCTTTAATAATGTTCAAAGCAAAGCGTCTATGAAAAATGAGAGAGAAAGTGAGAGAGGAGAGAGAGAAATCTCAGCTCATGTAGCTGGCAGGGGTGAGGGCTGGAGGAAACCTGGGAACATTGATAGTGGGAAATATGCACTGGGAAAGTCATGAACAACTTTGTAACTGTGTATCTCATTATGAAATTCAAGTAAAAATTATTTGTAAAAATATACTAAGGTGGGACCCGGGAGATAGCATGGAGGTAAGGCGTTTGCCTTTCATGCTAAAGGTCATCGGTTCGAATCCAGGTGCCCCATATGGTCCCCTATGCCTGCCAGGAGCAATTTCTGAGCATGGAGCCAGGAGTAACCCCTGAGTGCTGCCGGCTGTGACCCAAAAACCAAAAAAAAAAAAAAAAAAAAAAAAAAAAAAAAAAAAAAAAAAAAAAAAGAATTGCTTAATGAGAAGGGATGCACATTTTTAATATATTGAGATATAGCTAACTTACCCTCTGAAGCATTTTGCCAGTTAACATCCTATCAAAGGATCTGGGCTGGAGCGACTGTACAGTTATTTGCCCTGCACAAACTTGATCTAGGATCAACCCCAGCATCTCGTATGGTCCTCCTATCTCTCTGGCCTCTATTTTTGTGAATTTTTGATGTTTTTGTTTGTATTTCAACTGACTTATGTCTTTTCTTAATTAATTTGTAGGAATTCTTTAGATATTTGGATAATAATTCTTTATTAATAAAATAGTAGTATAGAACTTTTCCTTATATAAATCCCTTTGATATTTGTTATTCAAAATTCAGAGATTTTATTTAAGAAGGGAAAAGAAAGAGGCAAGACAGGAAGAAGCTTCTTCCAATAAATGGGGGTAACCAGAACCGGATTCCCAGGATTTTGAGTGGGGTCACACCCATTAACACTCAGGGGTTACTCTGGACTCTGTACTCAGAAATCAGTCCTGGAAGGCTCAGGGAATCCTAGAGGATGCTGGGAATTGAACATCCTTTTTTGCTGTATTATCTCTCTGACCCTAGCATTCCCAGTTTTAATACATTTTAAGTCAAGATGTTTCTTTGTTGTTGAATATGGTGCTCAAGAACATTTTATTTTTTGCAGTTTGAGTAAATGAATATTTCAAAGATGTTCTTAAAACTTATATCATACAAGAGAAAAATAAGTATTATGCATGTCATAGTCAATCTGTTGAACTTGCGAGCTTTAAGTCGTGCATTTCATCAGCGCAAATAATTTGTTTTTTATGCAATTAGGAGAGTGATTAGTAGAGAAGGAGTTTTCGAAAATAAGATGGAAATGTTTTGTTCTAAATTAATTATAATCTTAACTACTGTGTGTGCTTTTGCATATATTTTCTAGAATATCAGTGGCCCATGTTCCCTCAGCATAATTAGCTGATCAGAATTTAAGCATAGAACGCTTTGTTAAGTTGACTGAATTTTAGTGCCAGGAAATTAAATTCATTTTGGCAAATGAAAGAGGTTTGCCTAACAGTTGATTTGGAAATTTGGAATTATGGTGTATGGATTTGTGTTGCTTTCCACCAAAAAATTACACAAAATTTCAACTGAATGACTAGGAACCTTTACTCTTATTACTCTCTCCAAAATTTACTAAGTCAAATTCTAACACAATTGTTTTAATAATAAGTATGATATTAAGTGACATACTAGAGTTATCAAAATTATTTTCTAAATGTAATCTTTTTATGAAGATCAAATAGGTTTTTTTTTGGGGGGGGTCACACCCGGCAGCGCTCAGGGGTTACTCCTGGCTCCATGCTCAGAAAATGCTCCTGGCAGGCACGGGGGACCATATAGGGCACCGGGATTCAAACCGATGACCTTTTGCATGAAAGGCAAACGCCTTACCTCCATGCTATCTCCCGGGCCCCGATCAAATAGTTTTTAATTTAAAACTATTTGATAGTGTTTGTATTTATTTATGTTGTCTGGTTTTGCCTAACAAGTTTATGTGTGTAAGAAAATAATTCTTAGAAAAATACATATTCCTTAATCAATTACTCCAAATATTTAATGTGACAGTGCACTAAGAAAAAATATTTTTCCTTTTTTCCTTTTCTCTTTTTCTTTTTTTTTTATCCAAACATTTTTTTAAATGGGTGACACATAGCTTATGTAAACTTGCTTGGTTTAAATTATACTTTATGAGGGTCTCATTATGCTCTTTGTTAATCATTTCTTATTAACTGTTATATAAGTCAAAAATACTCATGTTATTTTAGTTCTTTGATTTATGCAGAGGTTCACATTGTAGTTTAAAATTGGTCAGTCCATTAATGTTTTCAAGGTTCTGAGATAGTGAGGGAAGGGTGGATTGACCCAGTGAAATCTGAGGGAGGAATTGTGGCACTTTGGAGAACAGTTTGTTGGATGTCCAAATATCCGAATTTTTCCATTCTTGTCAATCAGTGTTTTCTTGATTAAAAATACATTTAATAAATAAAATTGGGTTAAACAATTTTTTTTTGTTTCTTTGAGAAACAAAGACCATTTGTCAGGGTTGTATCATGTCACTCATGTATTTTCATTTCTCCATTTTTGGTGTGTAATTGTTTACTTGTTTTATTGTTTATTACTTATATTACATAATAACTATCAATAATTATTTATTAATAAATTGAGAAATTTATATGGCAAATATCCTATTAGGATAATTGTTTGTGAATTTGTGTCTCTTTCATTTTTTGATTCATGAATTTTTTTTAGAAATGTATTTACAAATACATGTTTTAGTTCTTGCATTTGGTGCCACATATGGTGCTGCTCAAAGCTCCTCTAACTTATTGCTGGAACCTTTCTGAATGGTGTTTGTAAAACCGTATAGTACCAGAGATTGAACTTGGCCCTTCTGCACACACTCCAACTTATTCAGCAAGCTATGCAACCACTACAATTGTATGAAAATATTTAGCATAATATTAAGTATTTTTGGGAATAGTTGGCACATTCTTTGGGGAAAATAGATTTATTTTGAACCTATTGTAAACTTATTATTCCTATGTCTTTTTCCTCCAAACCAATTGTTGCTTTTTTTATCTTTATCATTTCAAATATTACTTTAAGAGTGATTCAATATAATTTTGTATACATTTTCAGCATATGCTATTTTATCTTAATTATTAATAACATATTCTTTAAAATAATGGCATAAATTTGTCAAGGCTAATGTAAATCTTTTTTTTTTTTTTGGTTTTTGGGTCACACCCGGCAGTGCTCAGGGGTTACTTCTGGCTCCATGCTCAGAAATTGCTCCTGGCAGGCACGATGGGACCATATGGGGCACCGGGATTCAAACCGATGACCTTTTTGCATGAAAGGCGAATGCCTTACCTCCATGCTATCTCCCGGGCCCCATAATGTAAATCTTTAAATTTTTAGAGTAATGCATTTTTTCACTTAGATCTTAATTTGATATTTTTATTTGAGGGGGTCACATCCAGTGGTGCTCAGAGGTTACTCCTGGCTTTGCTAAGAACTCACTCCTGACAGACTTAGGGGATCGATCATATGGGATATTGAGATTCGAATTGAGTTTCATCCTCTGTTGGCTGGTGCAAGGTAAATGCCTACCTGCTGTGCTATCACTCTGGCCCCTTTAATTTGAATACATTTGATTAATAGTTAAAATTTAAAATGTTTGCTAAGGGACTAGAGTGATAGCACAGTGGTAGTGCATTTGTCTTGCACTCGGCTGATTCAGGATGGACCTGGGTTTGATCCTTAGCATCCCATATGGTCCCCCAAGCCAGGAGTAATTTCTGAGTGCATATCTAGGAGTAACCCCTGAGTGTCACTGGGAGTGGCCCTAAAATAAAAAAATAAATAAAATAAAATGTTTACTAAATTACTCTTTATTTTTTCATGTATTTTGAAGATTCAAATAATAAAATTTTAAAATAAAAGGAAGACATATTAGCTCCTGCTCAAACAAGTTTACTTTATTTTGCATAATTTTATATATTTTTAACTGATTTATTTTTAATAATAATTTCTTTAAGCACCATGGTTATAAACATATTTGTAATTATGTTTCATCCATAAAATGCACCCCTTCACTAGTGCAACTTTCCTGCCACTAATGTCCCTTATTTCTCTCCTCCCTCGTCAACTTTGCCTGTCTTCAAAACAGGTAATGTATTTTTCTCTATATATCCTCCCCCACCCACACCCCTGCCTGTCTTTGAGACAGGCATTCTATTCTCTCACTCACAACTATTGTTATGATAGTTAAGTGTACTTATTTCTCTAAATGCACTTACCACTCCTAGAGGTAAGGTTCATTTCATGGGCTGGTTGTTCTAGCTCTCATATTTATACCTCACCTGGGTATTATTACCATAATGTCTTTTATTTTTCTTAAATCCCATAGATGAGTGAGACTATGGTCATCTCTCTCTCCCCCTGACTTATTTTACTTGACATACTAGTTTCCATATCTATCCATGTATAGGCAAATTTCATGAGTTCACTTTTTCTAACTGCTGCATAATATTTCATTGTGCATATGAGCCAATGTTTCTTTAGTCACTCATCTGTTGTCTGATATCTGAGTTGTTTCCAGATTCTGACTATTATAAAAAAAGTGCTGCTATGAACATAGGAGTGCAGAAGGCATTACTGTATTGTATTTTTGTATTCCTAGAGTATATTCCTAAGAATATTACTGCTGGATCATATGATAATCCAATGTCCAGTTTTTTTTAAGGAATCTCCATATTGTTTTCCATAAAGGTTGGACTAGATGGCATTCTCACTAGCAATGAATGCGACTTCTTTTGTCCCTACATACATGCCAGCAATGGTTGTTCTTGTTCTTTGTGATGTGTGCATGTCTTTGTGGCATGAGATGATATATCTTTGCTGTTTCCATTTGCATCTACCTAATTATTAGAGACATGGAGCATTTTTTCATGTGTCCTTTGGCCAAGAATAGTTTTTTTCATTCCATGGTTGACTTTTTTGAATTCTAGTCGCTGTTTCATTTGAAGTGCAGAAGATTCTTACTTTGATGTAATCCCATTTGTTTATCTCTGCTTCCACTTGTTTGGACAGTGGTGTTTAGCCCTTGAAGATACCTTTAGTATCAATGTCATTGAGTGTTTTGCCTATGCTTTCTTTCATATACCTTATAGTTTCAGGTATGATATCAAGGTTTTTAATTCATTTTAATTTGACCTTTGTGTATGGTGTTAGAGGTCTGAATTTGCTTTTATGCATGTAGCATTAGTTGTCCTAATACCACTTGTTGAAAAGGCTTTCTTTGCTCCAGTTTGCATTTTCCATTTGTCAGAGACTGATTTTATATCTGGTGATAAGTCTCCAAATAATCAAGTCTATTTCATTCATTTGAGAGTCTTTTTTATTCCAGTATCATGCTGTTTCAATGCTTATTGCTTTGCAGTACAATTTAAAATTGATGCCTCCCATATTTTCCCCCTAAAGAATAGCCTTAGTCAAGAAATGAAAACCTCTTCAACAGGTAGTGTTGGTACAACTGGTCAGCCACATGCAAAAAAGTGAACTTGTACTGATAGGAATAAAGAATTTTTGATTTTTATAAGCGTGTATAGTTTAAAACTTCCAAGGCTCCTTGTTTCCTGACCTTCAAGATCAGGAAACGTTAGAAAGAGATAGGAACCTGGAGGGCAGTATACACCCAACTTGCGCATGCTGTTATCTCTGTTCAGTAAGATAGCCACCCCCTCACCTCCATCCTTTATAATAAAATGTAATCTTAAATATTTTCCTGTAGGACAAAAATGTAGCTTTTAGTGATTTGTTAAGCTTTAGCAATTGTTCTCTTAGTAATATGTAACACTGGTAGCTGTCTGTTAGGTTTTAATGATTTTTTGCTAAATATCTCTTTCTTCCAAGTTATATTGTTTTCTTAGTAAGAGGTAATGCTGGTAGTAGTCTGTTAAAATTTACTGATTGTTTCTCTGGTTACTGAATGGACGATGATGCTGTTCCTTTGAAAAGCACCCTATAAAAACTATGCTCAAGCAACGGGTCGGGGTCACAGCTTTGGCTCTGACCCTGACGCGCCAGAAAATAAAACCACCTTTGCGACTTGCGTGGCTCCGCTCCTCCTTGAAATGCTCGAGGCCTCAGGAGAAGGGAGGACTGATTCCGGACCCTAACAGTACCTCCATCTAACACCATGCTCAAAGGTCAAATTCAAATAGATTAAAGATCTTGACATCAGATCCGTAACAATTAAGATATATAGAGAAACATGTAGGTAAAACACTCCATAATATTGAGATCAAAGGCATCTTCAAGGAAGAAGCAGCACTGTCCAAACAAGTGGGAGCAGCAATAAACAAAAGAGATAATATTAAACAGAGAAGCTTCTGCATCTTGAAGGAAATAGTGACTAGAATACAAAGGCCACTCACAGGATGGGAGAAACAATTCACTCAATTCCCATCAGATAAGATATACATAGTACTAATTGAACTTAGCAAGAAACAAACATATAACCCCATCAAAAATGGAGAGAAGAAATGAAAAGACACTTGCTCAAAAAATACAAATGGCCAAAAAACACACATGAAAATTGCTCCACATCACTAATAATAAGGAAGATGCAAATTAAAACAACAATGAGGTGCCATCTCATGTCACAGAGACTGGCACACATCACAAGGAACAAAAACAATCAGTACTGGGGGGATGTGGAGAGTAAAGAACTCTCATTCACTGCTGCTGGGAATGCCATCTAGTCCAGTTTTATGTAACACAATATAGAGCTTCCTCAAAAAATTGGAAATTGAGCTCCCATATGATCCAGCTATAACACTCCTAAGGATATACCCTAGGAATATACACACACACAAACACACACACACACACACACAGGCCTTCTGTACATCTATATTCATTGTAGCACTATTTACAATAGCCAGAATCTGGAAACAACCTTAGATGACCAACAACAGATGAGTGGCTAAGCAGTGGTCCTCAAACTACGACCCGCAGCCCACATATTGTATTTGTTCCCATTTTGTTTCTTCACATCAAAATAAGATGTATGCAGTGTGCATCGGAATTTGTTCGTAATTTTTTTTCTGTTTGTTTTTGGTTTTTGGGCCACACCCAGTGACGCTCAGGGGTTACTCCTGGCTATGCGCTCAGAAGTCGCTCCTGGCAGGCACGGGGGACCATATGGGAACCGGGGGATCGAACCGTGGTCCGTCCTAGGCAAGGCAGCAGGCACCTTACCTCCTGCGCCACCTCCCGGCTCCCGTAATTTTTGTTTTTACTGTAGTCTGGCCCTCCAATGGTCTGAGGCAGTGGTCGGCAACCTTTTTTTTCAACTGAGCCAAATCTCAGCAAAACAATGATTGAAATTTATTTTGAGAGCCACATTTTTTATGTTTTATTTTATTTATGTTTTGGGGTCACACCCGGAAGCACTCAGGGGTTACTCCTGGCTCTATGCTCAGAATTTGCTCCCGGCAGGCTCAGAGGACCATATGGGATGCTGGGATTCGAACCACCGACTTTCTGCATGAGAGGCAAACATCTTACCCCATGCTATCTTTCTGGCCCTGAGAGCCACATTTTTAAAACTTAAAATACATAGATGGTACACTGTTTTTAGTTTCAATAAGTTTTTATTGCGAATATTCTTTATGCAAGTATCCATATAGGTTGGGAGGATACAAATAACACAACTAGTAAAACAAAAACTTTAGAACAGTATTATTTATCTATAACGTTAAATTCTGTAAAATTCGCCTTACAATGTAGAGAAAATTACATCCTGACAAAAACTGACAAAGTCACAAACATTAATATGAACATTGGCCTTGCAGTTCCTTGGATAGTTTGAGTAAGACAGGTTTGTATGTTGCTGCTTCTAATTTTAGGTGCGATTCCAGGCACTCATCGATGAGACGATTTCTCAATTTACTCTTGATAAGATTCATTTGAAAATGATTGTTCACATAAATATGTAGACCGAAAGAAGGAAAGAACAGCAAATGCAGGGGCCAGGCGGTGGCGCTGGAGGTAAGGTGCCTGCTTTGCCAGCACTAACCTAGGATGGACCGTGGTTCGATCCCCCGGTACCCCATATGGTCGCCCGTGCCTGCCAGGAACGACTTCTGAGTGAATAGCCAGGAGTAACCTCTGAGTGTCACCGGTTGTGGCCCCCCAAAAAAACCAAAAAAAAAAAAAGAACAGCAAATGCTAACTTTTTTAGTTGATTATATGAGTCAGGAATACTATTCCAGGTGTTAAAAATCAACATATCTTCCTTCTCCAAGTCTTTCAAAGCAGACCACTTGTGCTGTGAACTAAGTTCACATTTGTGTTTCTCCAAACCTTCTGAATTAGCACAAAGATGTTCAAATTTCGAGCTCCACAGTTCTTTGTTTTTTAAATCCAGCAATTGCATTTCAAAGTTGCCAATGTCGATATTAAAGGGAGAAAAATTTAATTCCGTTACAGTGGCATCCAGAGATTTTTTAACAAAGGCCAATGTCGCTTTGCTATTTCTGAAATCCTGAAACCTCTTGAGAAAAGCTTCCCTCATATTTAAAAGTGCTGTTTTAAAATAGGTAATGTCAATATCAGAATTATTTTCTTGGTGATGTTTCAACAGGCTTGGAGAGTGAATCAAAATTTCTCTGTCAAAATCATGAGCAAAAACAGATAATTTGTTTTCAAATGAAATAACTTCTAACATCAAAAAAATTGTGTTTCCTTTCCCCAGTAGTTTATGATTAAGCTGATTTAGATGTAAAGTAACATCCACCATGAAATACAGTTTTTGAATCCACTTATAGTTTGTTAATTCTGGATAGTGAACACCCTTCTCAAGGAAAAATGCTTTGATTTCTGATAATAAGGAAGCAAAACATTTCAAAATGTTTCCTCTTGATAACCAAAAACAAAAACTGCACTTTGTTAAAGACATATGATATCATATCATAAAGGAATTATGATAGAGTGTCTGAAACATTTTAAAAATAATTTTTTATTTAAGCATATTTGTTACAAAATTATTCATACTTGCGTTTCAGTCTTAGAATCTACACCACCCTTCACCAGTGCACTTTCCCTACCACCAATGTCCCTTGTTTCCTTCTCCTTCACTCTTCTCTGCCTATGTCAGGGGCAGGCATTTTGCTTTTTTCTCTCTATCTCTCTTTTCCATTATGACACTGAGGTTTGCAAAATTTCCTTTATGACACCATGGTCTGCAATATTGTTAATTAAAGGGTACCATGCATGTCACATCCATTTTCAGCATCCAGTTCTTGTCCAGAGTGATAAGTTTCAACTATTAATGTCATAATATACCTTTCTGTATTCTAACTGATCTCACCACTTTTTATGGCAAGCTTCCTATCATGGACTAGTCCTCCTGTTCCTCATTCCTATTTTCTCTAGATATTATTAGCATATTGCCATTTATTATTCTTATATGCCACAAATGATTATTCTGTGTCTACACCTCTTCTTCTGACTCAATTCACTCAGAATAATAATCTGATGTGTTGATATATGTACAGATGATGCACTGTGAATGGCTCAGTGCTTTTGCACCCAGTGACGCTCAGGGGTTACTCCTGGCTATGCACTCAGAAGTCGCCCCTGGCCTGGGGGGCCATATGGGGCACGGGGGATCGAACCGCGGTCTGTCCAAGGCTAGCGCGGTAAGGCAGG
>PVKC010020715.1:0-15000 GCA_004027635.1 Crocidura indochinensis
CCTTGAGACATATCTTTGCATCCATGTCTCATGAGTTATGTTTCCTGGAGCCTTTTACTAGGAACATTAAGGTAAGAATGTTGATTAGTCCGGGACCTTTGTCACTCAAAGTAATGCTCATCAGTGATAAAGACATTGTAAAGAAATATTGCAGAGGTCTTTTGTGGACCCCTCCCAAATGGAGAGGTGCAGTTGATTTTAATTGTCATGCATGGATTCGGGGAGGGAGGGGGATAAAAAAAATGCCACCAGTTATGGATGAGAGGGAGCAGAGGTGGTACTCACTGGTGTAAACACTGGTGAAAACACCCAGACTGTGTGGCAGCCACAACAGTTTCATTAGAAGGCTTTTCCTGTTGTTTCTTCCCATTCTTCTCTACCTGTAGTATTCTTTTTCTTCTTTCTTCTGTATTTTTTTTTCTTCAACTCTCCTGATCTTTTCCAAATCCTCATGGTCTTGAGGTTTGCCCGTTATTATCTGCAACTCCAGACAAAGGTAGGTTCCTCAACTCTGCTTGGGGGGAGGGCCAAGTTATTTTGGGAGGGATGTCTTCCTAATGCATGAGTGGCTGACCTAAAAGACGTGTGTGTTGGGGTGGGGGGGAGATCATGCTTGGAGCCCAGGGATGAGAGAGCACGCACTGTGGCAGGTTTTATGTAGTGGAGTTTATTTTTATGCAACTTAAAGAAGCAGTAGCATCTGTAATAGAATGGACTCGCTGGATCCTGAAATTCTACACTTAATGTAACACTGATGTGTACAATTGTACACTGAATTGCCAAACTGGAGCTCAGATAGACATTTAGGGATGTCTTGAATTTATGACAGACGACAGAGAAGATTTCCCCGGGTGGTTTCTCCACTCAATTTCTTCAAATTAAATAAAGGATCTGAAAAAAAAATTTTTTTTGGTGTGTGTCATTTAAATTTTAACAAAAAGGTGTAAGTGTTTGCGATGCTGATTGGCATAACACTTTTTCTTTTTCCTTTGGTCTAATTGCTTTAGTTCCCTGGACACCCTCACTTATTTCTCAATGATTTTGTTCTCTTCATTTTGCGTAATCTGGCGCTCTGGTCGAGCCAAGGTGAAGGTTTCTGTTCAGAACTAATTGTGCCCGGCTGGGTGGCAATACAATAGAAGAGAGACCAGGGGAAATTCATCTCACCCTGAAAAGGAGACTGGAATAGAGTGGTGCAGATTCAGAGTTGAAGAAAACAAGAGCAAATTAAGCCTGGTCGAGAGATATTACAGGCTATTAATCATAATAAATATGTTTGGCAATGTTGTGTTTGCATACTATAGTTCTCATTTAAAAAATTTCAGTCAGTGGTTCGAAGAAGAAATAATTCGTTGGCTTGTGAATTGCTAGACTGTACTTGTTCATTAGTTGAAACTGCAATAAAAAGGGAGCATTTTTGTTTCTGGACCAAGGATGTCGTTCTTAAGCAGATTTGAATGCACCCGCCTCCAAATGCAATCCCTGGCTCAGGCCACAGTGCTGGGCTTTTTTTTTTTTTTTTTCTTTTTTTCCTGAGCACCTCAGCGTCAGCATGGAACTTGAAGGCTAAGTATTTTATTTTCCACCGTTACGATGCTCACACTCTCCCGTTGGTGTTTTTGGCTGTGTAGAGCTCAGAGCAGGCACGGTAGCACGGTCAAGGTGAAGCCTTGAAACCTCAAAACCCACTGTCTTTAACGAAAATGAGCTTGAGCAGCCTCAAAGTTTGTACCTTAGAAAGCTGCTAATTATGCTTGTCGTAAAACATATCTGAGTAGAAGGTTCTGAGTCCAAACAGAATCCAGGGCTGCTTTAGAAATATAACTGTAGTCTGTTCTTTTAAAGAGGTTTATTTTTACTTTGGGGCCAGGGAAGGGGTGATTGGAATTAGTAGCCTTTAATTAGACGAGGAGATATTCAAATTTTACAGGGATTTATGTTAGAACATGGAATGGCGGGTGGCTCTTTCCTCATTATGAATCCTCCCTGCACATAATGAGGTTCATCATTAGTTGATGGAGTGAATTTGCCCTAGCTCTACCTTGAAAGGCACATAATTTACATACTACTTCAGAGCCTAAAGCTTTAATGGATTCCTCGATGAATAAAATGAAAAGCTACTTTCTTTAAATTTTTGAACACTGTTTAGATAATACGATTTTAATAAGACATTCAATTTGCTTGTTAAGTATATTTGAAAGTGCTTTTCTTTCTTTTTGGGAAAAATATATTTTGGCTTGCTTCGCTGTGTGTCACAGCGGATGACTGCCCTCACAGATGTACCCGAGAACATATGGGGTACCTTGTTAAGAAATGGGGAGAAATCTTAGACCGAGGGCTTTCTTGCTTTTGTGAGCATGGAGATGATTGATTTTTGCTCAGCAACTCTTTTGACATTAAATGATGGCAAGAAAATGGGTCGAAAACAAGGATGAGAGTTGTATATGGTTTTGTGTATCTGACGTGTACAGGACTTGGTGGGCTCCAACCAACATTGACAAAATAGCTCGCTGAGCCTCCTGATTTGTTTTAATGATGGAAGAGCCAAAAGTTCCCCGATGCAGCTGCATATTTGAGACTGCTGTGCTACTACGATTCGACAAGGAGAAATTGAGTTGGATGCTGTCTTACCTATTATCAGGTCATCAGCTAAGGAGCTTTCTGGTTTACCCCATAAATTCAGCAAGTTTTCTGGCGCTGTCACTCTTCCCTTTGGTTTGGAATGCAGAGAAAATCAGCTTTGACTGGGCACGATTTGAACACGGATGTCTTTTCAATAAGTATGGGAATGTAGTAATAGCATGTTATTGAACATGTCCTTTGCTTGTTAGAGGCAGGTCACCCCTGAGATGTTATCATCGCTGCGAGTGGAAACAGGTTTCTGGGGGTTTGTCACATTCAGGAAAAGGGAAGGTGTCTAAATATAAGCGAAGCCTTGTTTTGATAGAATACTTTATTACCTGAAAATGATCAGCATATATTAACATTAATAGAATAGTCCATGTCATTCTTATTTTTTTTTTTAAGGTAATTTACCTCTGCTACAGACCTGTCTGGTTCGGAAAAAAAAATCTTCCTCTCTTCTAAAATATATATTTGTTTAGAGAGTTTTCACTGAAGTGTACATGACAATTACAGCTGTTCATTAACAAAATTGGGTATTTGTTTTAAACTTTAACCAATCACTTTGATATGCTAATTATGGTGTAATTTAATTTGAGCCCTGTAATGATGATGCCGTTATTATGGACATAAATGATGCAGTTAAGCTGAGAGTAATCTCATTTGCATACTGTACATGCCAGTAAATTAAGCCCTTTCTTCGACTGCTTCAGCTTTAATTTTCCACTTCTTTTCACACAGCTCCTTTTCAGCCCCTCTCTTATAAGCCCACTTTGTAATAGTCCTGATGACTGTTTGAAGTGAAGAGTTTCTGCACCACAATAATGCACGACAGAAGATGTAACATTTAAAGGATTCTTTATCTTGCTGAGTGTTCCTTTAAGAAGGAGGGATTAGAGCAGGTGGAGGGGAGATGAAGTGTCCTTTCCCTGGGATTTGAAGGCCCCCAGTTAGAGGAATTCAAGATGGCAAATGCTCTCCACTTACCCCCTGAGTCAGACTTGGGACCTATTATTTATTTCAAAGCGCTGTTTTTGTTGTTTTGTTTTGTTTTCTCACCATACCTTAGTTTTCGGTCAGAAATCGTGTTGTATTCAACTGCAGTGAACTTCATATGCACTCTTACTGTAATGATCCCATGTGAGCTGGAGCTAAAAGTTTAATTCAGCCCACATATTACAGTTCTTCAAATCTGAGCTTTTATAGATGAGATTATAATTTTTAACAATTCTGAGATTGACTGCCGTTTTCAAAAGAATCTTTTTTTTTTCCACCCTTCCCTCTCTCTGTCTGACTGGATTGTCAAAACCCCCATGAGTTTCATTCAATTGTGTGAGAATGCTTAACACTATGTAGAGGTAACTCTGCAAAGGTGAGCCTGCAGCTGCTCTGCATAGTAGCCCACAGACCTACAAGTGGCCTTGCCTGTTCTTGGCCAGTAGACTGTCTGGTTCCATTTGAACTTGAGGATGCACAGGACATACCTAGACATGGCCAGAGCAGCTTGTGTGTGGTGCTGAGTATGCCAATGAGAGTTGAGTGGGTGTAACTGAAAACTGAATTTAGCTCTGTGTTTTTTTTTTTTTTTTTTTTTTTTTGGTTTTTGGGCCACACCCGGCGACGCTCAGGGGTTACTCCTGGCTATTTGCTCAGAAGTCGCCCCTGGCAGGCACGGGGGACCATATGGGGAACCGGGGATCGAACCGTGGTCCGTCCTAAGTTAGCGCAATCACCTTATATCCAGCGCCACCGCCCGGCCCCAGCTCTGTGTTTTTTAAAAAGGGTTAGAGACCTAAAAATAGTTCATACTGCCTGCCTCTCCTGCAGGTTACTTTCTCAGCTGATGGAAGGGCACTGAAAAACAATAATTAGCTGTGTCCATCCTTCTCTTTTCTTGAAACTCAAAGTCTTTCTCTTGCTTTCTGAGAGTTGCCCAGTTCCCCTCTTTTTTTGGGGGGGTGGCACATCTGGGGTGCTCAGGTTATTCCTGACTCTGTGCTCTGTAATCACTCCTGGCAGGCTTTGGACTATCGGGGAGTGAACTTGGGTCAGCTGTGTGCAAGACAAGCCCTCTAACTATTTTACTAGTGTTACACATGGCCCCAGTTCCTCTCCTCTTGACATTTTGCCAATGATTTCCATCTCTTTCCCCAGCAGGCCCATCAGGAGGTTGTCTTTGCTAATATTTTGGCTGGCAGGAAATGTTTGGCATTGCTATGGCAGAGTGCACATGGGACTTGTACCTAGTAGTCAGAACCATAGATTGTGCCTGACTTTGGAAATCTTAGTGGGGGAAAGATCTCTCCAGTCATTTTAAAATTAGGCAAATACTACTCCATTGTTTCAGAGTTTGACTTAGGGAAAAAAAGCAAGGCTTTGAGATCTGCCCTTCACCAATTACATAGCTCTAAAGTACAAGAGGAAACAAAGACATGTTACAAAAAACTTGAGGAATATTTCTCTATGACTATTATTCTGTTATTGTATTTCCCCTCCCTCCAGAAAGGTGGAGCTTAAAAATATTTGAAGAACATGGAAAAGGAAAATTCATTTTTGTATTAGTGTAAAGCATTTTCATTTTTCTTTAGTACTGTAGAGTGACAGACTTTCCATTTAGACTATGCCCCCAACCAAGTAAACTTTAGCAATGTGCAGTTTTCTTCTTTGAGGAAGGTGCATAGCAAATGAGTGATGTTCTACTAGACTATAAGGGCTGGGAATATTTTCCCCCAATTTCTAGCCTTTAGAATTATGCATGCGCATAATGTCTGTCTATATACATATATATTATATTATATATACATAAATATATATATATTTCCTGGAGATACATATAAGAAGGAGTTAGCTCAGAGGACTAGAAGGCCAGTTTTGCATATAAGAACCCCAGACTCTCTCCTTGTCCTCTCAGAGCATCCTAAGCACCAAGGCAGTAGTTACCCCTTCCCTAGATATTTCCTAATAGAAGTCATTTTTCTACTCCTTTAGACTGTGACCATTAAATGAGAAAATGAGGGGTTGAGAGTGTCACTCATTGGTAGAGCAATAGCCTATGAGGGCTGAGATATAAGGATTCAATTTTCTGCTTTGAGAGAAAAATGGAAGGGGGGGAGGAGAGCATTAGGTGAAGGAAGGAAGGAGGGAAGAAGGAAGGAAGGAATGGAGAGAAGGAAAGAGGGAGGGAAGGAAGGGTGGAAATGTTTTTTAAAGTGCAAACCCCTTCCTCAGGTCCTTCCCTTATGGGGCAACCCTCATAGGTGCTTGCACTTAGACCTGTGCAGCCTTTGATGGGAAGCACTTGAATCCAAATTGTAGATTAATGTCTGTAATGCTTAAGACTTGACGAAGATGCTGTCATTGAATGCGTTATGGTAGATACTATTGTTCTCCTCTTTTTTTTTTTTTTTTTGGTTCTTGGTTTTTGGGCCACACCCGGTGACGCTCAGGGGTTACTCCTGGCTATTCGCTCAGAAGTCACTCCTGGCAGGCACGGGGGACCATATGGGGAACCGGGGGATCGAACCGCGGTCCATCCTAGGTTAGCACAGGCACCTTATCTCCAGCGCCACCGCCCGGCCCCAAGTTCTCCTCTTTTTAATGTGCCAACTGTAATGCAGATATAGTCCCAGGTTTCGCAACTGTTTGGACTGAAACCAAGATTGCCCTCCTTCCAGAAGATTTCAGGGTCCTCCTGGCCACCTACAATCTTTGTTGTCATTCAAGATACACTACAATATTAAATAATGCAAATATATATGTACCAAATAGCTATAGATTGTGTCTTTTTTGGATAGCAAAACATTATATATTAATTTCATAGAGAAATTACTTGTTGTTCCTAAGGAGGAAAGTTACCAAGTGAGGCTTTGCATCCAAGTCTGCTTACAGAGCTCAATGCTCCCTAAGTCACCTTTACACACCCACTCCTTAGCTGTCTGTTGCTTCCGAACTTTTGGTGCTCCTAAGACAGTTAACTTATTTATGTGTCTATGCTATTTCAGGTCTTTCATAATCATCTCTAGAGGGTTTAGACTTTCACTGTGTGATCCAAATAACCAAGGAGTTTTTCTCCTCCTTTCTTCATCTTTTAGTGTAAATTTCTGGCAGGAAGCCACCTTTTCTTCTTCCTCCACCCCCAGACTAGACTGTTGTTAAGTTCTTTTTTTCCTTGGGGGAGGAAAATGATGTGCTGCTTCCTTCTCTTTGAGCGATGTCTTTTTTTAACTCATATCTTGACAGATGACAGAATGAATATCGGCAGTAGAAATTATAGAGGTAGGGTTTTCTAGGTGTTTTGCATGTCTCTCCATGGACATGTGTAAAATCACCACCTGTATTCATATTTATAGGCATGTGTAGAGAAAAAAGTGGGAACATTTATAGAAAACGTAGACTTCGGGCCCGGGAGATAGCATGGAGGTAAGGCGTTTGCCTTTCATGCAAAGGTCATTGGTTCGAATCCCGGTGCCCCATATGGTCCCCTGTGCCTGCCAGGAGTGATTTCTGAGCATGGAGCCAGGAGTAACCCCTGAGCACTGCCGGGTGTGACCCAAAATACCCCCCCCAAAAAAAAACAGAAAACATGGACTTCCTTTTCTTAATTCTCCATTTCCAGGTAGTGTACCTCTGCCTCACATTCTAGTTGACTCATGGCATGTATGATGTAGTGTCCAGGGAGGGGATAGGGTTTTAGAGCTCACACTCAAGGCATGGCAAATGCAAGGCAGTGTAGGAGCCATTTCTTTCTCACGTGTTTAGGCTGCTTCTCTGACCCAAAATCTTGAAATGCTTCTTGGCCCAACAGCTCCCAAATGAGGCCAGATAGTATGGTAATTGAGGAATATATCTTACAGCCGACCCAGATTCAATCCCCAACATTGCATATGACACACCAAGCACCATCTCCTTCACAGGAAATATGAAGTTTTCAAGTAATTCCTATAGTGTGTCTAGCTGGAATCAAGCTACAACATAAGTATAAAATGTACTTTGGTAGTCCAATATGGCAGAAAAAAAGACTGTAAGCTATTTCATTAATAAATATCACATTAATTGAAATAGAAATATTTTTTATAAATGAGAAGTTAAATAAAATATATTTCAAAAAATTAATTTTGGGACTGGAGCGATAGTACAATGAATAGGGCATTTGCCCTGCACACAACTGACCCAGGTTCAATCCCCAGCATCCCATATGGTCATCCAAACCTGCCAGGAAGGAGTAATATTTGAGCACGGAGCCAGGAATAATTTCTGAGTGCCACTGGACCTAAAACAAAGCAAAAGAAAAAATTCATACAAGAATATGAGAGATTATACAGGAGTTAAGACCCTTGAAGTGTATATTGCCATCATTGTTCAGTCCTTGAGCACCACTAAGACTCACTCCTGAGCACAGAGCTGAAATAGACTCTTGAACACAACTCACTGTGCCCTCCTCCCCAAATAACAAAATCCAAATCAAACAAGTAATTTTATTCATTTATTTTTGTTTTTTAAAATGTGGCTACTAAAATTTTTAAGTTACATAAGTGCTTCATGTTATATTTCTGTAAGACAAGTGTAACCCTAGAATTTGTATCCTACCTCTTCACCCACCATGATTTATAAACCAGTTTAGGTATAAACAGGAAGAAGGGCATAGTTAAGGGAGCTTCAATGTGATCCTTGGAGAACCTGAGCTGTAAGTGGAACAGGAAGCACTTGGATGAAACCATTGGTGGAAAATGTAAAGGAAATAATCCCCCCGAGTATTTCAATACTTTGACCTTCCTAATCAGATTAGGGACATAGCGCCTATTTCAGTGTTTTGAAGAACATGGACTTGGGAAGTGTTTCTGTACTCAGTAAATGCTATTGATGCCAGAAAATCTTTTTTTTGTTTGTTTGTTTTTGGGTCACACCCGGCAGCGCCCAGGGGTTACTCCTGGCTCCATGCTCAGAAATTGCTCCTGGCAGGCACAGGGGGGACCATATGGGGCACCGGGATTCAAACCGATGACATTTTGCATGAAAGGCAAACACCTTACCTCCATGCTATCTCCCGGGCCCCAGAAAATCTTTATACAAATAATGATTCCCTTAACAAATGTCCTGGGAAGAGAGAGAATGGGATTCCTTGAGTGTTTCTAATGGGCTCTCGTAACCTGTAAGAATTGGTTCTGGGTTGGGACTGGAGTGATAGCACAGCAGGTAGGGGTGTGTGCCTTGCATGTGGCCGACCTGGGTTTAATCCCTGCCATCCTATATAGTCCCCAGAGCACCACCAGATATGAGCCTTGAACACTGCTGGGTGTGGCCCAAATAACAAACAAACAAGCAAAAGAATTGAATTGGTTCTAGTGCCCCAGGTGTCATAGGTTCTTATTGGAGCACTTGGAGAAATAAATAAATATTGGAGAAATAGAAAAAAAATATAGGGGCCAGAGAGATAGCACAGTGGTGGGCCATTTGCCTTGCATGTGGCCTACCTGGGACTGACCCGGATTCAATTTTAAGCATCCCATATGGTCCCCCAAGCCTGCCAGCAGTGATTTCTGGGTGCAGAGTCCGGAGTAACTCCTGAGCGCCACTGAGTGTGGTCCAAACCCTCCAAAAAGATTAAGATGATAAATATTTAAAAAATAATAATAAAATAAAACACTTGGATAAATATCCTTCTCTTTGGTTTCTCCTGATACATACAAAGGCTTACATAGATCATTGTACACTGGCAGAGATAAATAAAAATATGTAGCATGTTCCATTTTTGGGTTTGGTTTTTTTTTTTGGGGGGGGTAGGGTGGTTATTAGAATACAGCTATAGGTGCTAGAGGTCTCCCTAGCTCAGTGGTCTGAAGGTGTTTGAGGTCCATATATAATGCATGCACGGCAACACCTTACCTTCCTACCCTTTTTATCATTCTGGCTTTATAGAAAGAAAAACAATTTTAAAACAGACATAGCATTGTATGAATATGGGTATTGTTCAACAAACACTGATTAGACTTTTTTAATTTCTTTTTTTTTTGGTTTTTGGTCACACTGGGTGGTCCTCAGGGGTTACTCCTAACTCTGTGCTCAGAAATCACACCTGGCATGGGGCCGGAGATATAGCATGGAGGTAAGGCGTTTGCCGTGCATGTAGAAGAACATTGGTTCTAATCTCGGCATCCCACATGGTCCCCCGAGCTTGCCAGGAGTGATTTCTGAGCATAGAGCCAGCAGTAACCCCAGAACGCAGTCGGTGTGACCCAAAAAACAAACAACTAAAAGGGCCAGAGAGATATAGCATGGAGGTAGGGCATTTGCCTTGCATGCAGAGGGACGGTGGTTCGAATCCCAGCATTCCATATGGTCCCCCAAGCCTGCCAGGAACGATTTCTGAACACAGAGTAACCCCTGAGCACTACCAGGTGTGACCCAAAAACAAAAACGAAATCACTCCTTGCAGGCTCTGGGGACCATATGGAATGTGGGTACTGAACCCAGGTCTGTTCCAGGTCAGCTGCATACAATGCAAATGCCCTACCTCTGTGCTATCGCTCCAGCTCCAACACTCTCCAGCTCCAACACTGATTACATTTTACCAGGGCTGGTAGAGTGCCTATTTTCAGAAGTTTTCTTATTATCTAGACAAGAAGGAATTATGTAGATAAAAATTCAGTGCTGTTTTGGAACCACGTTCTTTACCTTATAAAAAATATTTTGATTTGAGTTAGAGTTGTTGAGCAGATGTCTAAAATGTGTGATCCCCGGCACAAATTGCCATACCCTGAGCATCAATGGCCTTAGTGATCCTCCAGTTCTGCCATGAGCCCCTTGTACCCCTCCTCCTAGGCTCTGATGGGTGACCCCAGTGAAACAAGAAGATTCAAACTTATTTTTTGCTATTATTAAAATTAGTATCTGAAAAAATCACGTTTCCCACATTGTATTCAATACACAGAGGATTGAGGGGGAAATGATTTTAATGATAACTTTTCAAATAACCATAACTCCTATAGCAAAGGTAGGATAAATCTAAATTTTTCTCCCCTAAATATCTATGCCACCTTAAGAACCCAAGGAAGCATGATGTGTGATATTTTTTCTAAGACTTTTTTATTCTCTCCAAATAGATGGAAACCTTTAGTGGAATGAACACATGGAAATTATAGCTGTCACCTCATCCATTAAAAGCAGACATTCAAGTGGGATATTATCCCACTTTACTTTTGGGTCCTTTACAAAGTCAAGGGACAGGGTATTAGATGTGAGATGGCTATAGGAAGACTAGGTCTGACAAAGATCAGTACCCAGTGTGAAATGTGCCCACTTATTTGTTAAGTGCTGAAAAATTCACCCTCTCTCTGCCCTAGTCTGCCTTGAAGCTGTGGCTTCATTAGTATCAATTGGTTTTCAGGATGTTTATATCCCTGGGCCACTGGCTCTTGGCAATGTATATTACTTGAAATTTTCTCGATACTACTTCCATTTTCAATCATCTTAACCCAGACTGCCCTATTGTTGAGTCTTTGAATTTCAAGAGGCATCCTGTTAATAGTAACTTTTGTCCAGTGCATAGTTGAAGAGGAAAATGCCTTCCATTCATCTGTACTGAACATTTCTTTGCAGAATGTCAGAAAGATTGTCCGCCACTGAGTGACCCTTCCCAGCATATCTTCTTCTTAACAAAAGTGAACAGATTTTAGAAATGTCGTACAAGTTGAACTTTCTGTGCAAAATAGCAGCTCAAAGGTTTGAGAAACATCTCTGTTGTCCTCCTCCCAGCCCAGTTAGTTGCTGTCAGTACTTTATAATGGTGGAGAATAGAACAGATCTAGAAAGGGTTGTCTCTTTTTTTTTGTTGTTGTTGTTATTGTTGTTGTTGTTGTTTTTGGGACCACACCTGTTTGATGCTTAGGTGTTACTCCTGGCTATGCACTCAGAAATCGCTCCTGGCTTGGGGGGACAATATGGGATGGTGGGGGATCGAACCACAGTTCGTCCTAGGCTAGTGCTTGCAAGGCAGATGCCTTACCTCTAGTGCCAAGAAAGGGTTGTCTCTTTTGTGGTCTTATACAGGAGATAAAATGCAATGATTAGATGAAGCTGGAGTTAGAATGTAGTGAATGGTTAGTCTCGTTTTACTTTATATCTTAATTAAAAAATATTTGCCACTATCAGCTATTTGGCACATAGTCTGGTTATTCAAAAAGAATTTTTAAGTGCTGGAGCAATAGTACGGTGCTTGCCTTGCTTGTAGCTGATCCCAGTTCAATCCCTGGCACTGCATATTTGTGCCAATAATCCACCCATACCCAATTTCAACCTCCCCCCTTTTCTTTGCTTAAAGGATTTAAACCATTTTCATATGAAGAGTTTTTAAATATTATTGTTGTAATTTTGGGGAGTTGGGGTTACATCTTGCTATACTTAGGGCTATATTATGTTCTTGAACTCAGCAATCACTTCTGGTAGATTATTTGGAGGACTATTATGTGGTACTGGGGACTGAACCCAGGCTGGCTGCATAGAAAGTAAGCACCTTCCCTGCTATATGATCTTTCCAGTCCCATGTTTTCTATTTTCACTTTTTTGGGGGGTGGGGCACACTCAGAGGAACTCAGGGGTTACTCCCACCTCTGTGCTCAGAAATTGCTCCTGGCAGGCTTAGGGGACCATATGAGATGCAGGGAATCAAACCTGGATTTGTCCCAGGTCTGCTGCATTCAACATAAATGCCCTACCACTGCGCTCTCACTCGGCCTCTATTTTCACTTTTTAAAATCTATAGGCATGGCAGATATTTGAAAGGGGTTGGTGTTCACACTCAGAGTTGCTCAGAAGTTACTCCTAACTGTGTGCAGTCCCCTAACAGTTCCCAGGGAACTATATGGAAAGCCAGGGATCAAACTCAGTTCAGTTCATGCATAGCTAGTCTACCTGCTGTACTCTTTCTCTGGCCCTGGTGTTATTTTGGCTTTTGTTTACTACCACAGAGAATTCCTGGTGCATCACTTGTGAGGCCCTATGTGGGGATACCTAGCAGATGAGTAAAATAACTATTACTGCTTCTCTCTTCTGCTAGTTCTCACAGCAGACATTGCTAATTGATCACAGTGCATTTGGCTGTAAGCTTGTCTATGGCTGAGGCATCTCTCTCTTAAAGAACATCAGCCTCTGTTAATCCATGAGCCTGTCACAAAATGTATTAGCCCTCCCTGCTCTAACTGCTATGATTTATTGTATGTGAATTTGGCTGATTGAATGCTATTAATAAGTAGAGCTACATCTTTTATCTTAATATAGCAGATTGCTTTTACATGATTGCAGTTTGCTCAGCCATCTAGCCCCTTCAAACTTAACATTTTAGACACCTGCCATTTTTAGTTGTGATTTGGACTAGACTAGAACCCCCAGAAATTCCTTTGGGAAGTAGACAATTTGAAACCAAACCCAAATTCCCCTTTCAGCTCTGAAACAGTGTCCCTGGTATAGAATTCTTTCCCCATGTAATTGAAGCATCACCCAAGGAATGGATGTGCCTTTATATAGGAGAAAATACTGGAGTGAACTCTTTGTTCTATGGCAGATTGCCTGTTCCTCTTGTTCTAAATTTCTAGGATTCTAGGTCCTGCCTGGCAGCTTTTATGCATTGGTTTTCCATAGACCACAGTCCAGAAGAGTCTACCAAAATAAGTTATGTGCCAGGAAGAAAGAAAAAGAAATACACCCTTTCTGCCCACTGGATTTTTCATCATTATTTTAACTGTCTCAATGATTATTTTTCCTGTATTGCTTTTTTCCCCTCAACTCTTTATTTTCTAAACTTTGCACAATGAATAGTGCTGACCATCCATGGCTTTTATCCTGATATATAAGAACAATTTGAAGGGTCTAAAATTTGACTTTTTCAAAATGAGTCAGTAGGACTCCAAACTGCATTATCTAGTCACTATTTCCTCTTGACACATGTCATAAATATATCCTTTTTTAAAAAATATTAGAAAAGCTTTTAAGGAAACTGTGGGGGAATTGGTTTTTAAGTATTTGTAGCATTAGATACATAGCTCTTTATTATTGCTTTTTAATTCTATTTATTTGAAAAATAAACAGGGGATCATTTCTTTTTTTTTCTTGAATAAAAGGATAAAGAGGGGAATACATTTGCAAGTACTGTGCCATTACTATGTTTTTTACTTAAAAATATAATTAATGGTGCTGGCAAGATGGTACAGTGGTTAAAGCACTTGCCTTACACACAGCTCATCCAAGTTTGTATCCCACACCCGAACTAAGTCCCCCAAACACAACCAGAATTAATCCCTAAGCATATAGCCAGAAGTAAGTCTTGAATACTGCTATAGTAAAACCTCCAAACCAGAAAAAATTATATAATTACCTAAACTTTTTTAAAGTTTAAAGCTTCATTTTTCCTGTTAGGCTCAGTAAAATTTATTCATGATTTACTTAAATAAAGAAATGAATTCAAATCAGAATTTTCTCCATTGAATTTTAGGCTGGGGAGAGTGCACAAAGACCCTACAGCAGAAAGGTCATTCAATATGCCTGGGTTTCATGCCGGCTACTACAGAGTGCCCAAGCAACTTGCTAGCAGTAGCACTACTTAGAATTACCACCATGCATTTAGTCCCCTCTCAATTAAAATCTAAGACAGAGAGAGTGTAAGTATGGTTATGCTTGCATGCTCTCATCTGATCCAAGTTCCAATTCCTGGAATCCCTTATGACCACTGACAGGCCTGATCTTTGAGTGGAAAGCCAGGAACAAGTCCTGGGCACTGCTGAATGTGGCCTAAATACAAAACAAACAAACAAAGGCAAAAAGAAAGGAAAAAAGGGAAGGCTTTGCCATCATCTACAGAAAGACAGTTTTTATTATTGTGATCTGCTACTGAACAAAAGGAGATTTGCAAACTTCATTTTTTCTTTTAGTAATGTGCTTAAAGAAAGGCACAACACACAAATATCTGGATAGTCAGAATCTACTGGAATTTTTTTCCCCTGCCCTGGCAAGCCTTCCAAATTTGTAGGTGTATCTCCAATGGAACAGAATGTGTGAGAACCATTTAAATGATTATTTGATGATTTAATAAAGAAAAATGCTTCAAGCCACCACACCCCTCCTACAGTTGATAAGTGATGCCACCTACTGTGAAAATATTTTACAAAACACTGTGGTTTGGAATCAGTATCAAATAGTGATTTTTAAAATAAAACATGTGTAGAGTTTTCTCTTGGCTCTTCCCAGTTTTTAGAGCAGACTGTCAGCTACCCACCCTTGGGTTTATGTACCAACCCATTTTCCTCCCCCAGAGTTATTACTCTACCCACAGGTTTGGCTTAGCAGGTTTTAGCTATTGGTGTTGAGCTAGGAATTGGACTCTTAAATATT
>PVKC010020716.1:0-18493 GCA_004027635.1 Crocidura indochinensis
CTTCCTTCCTTCCTTCCTTCCTTCCTTCCTTCCTTCCTTCCTTTCTTTTTCTTCTTTCTCTTTCCTTGGTTTTCTGAAGACCTGATGATTTTCCTTTGGTTTTCTGAAGACCTGATGGGAGTAGTTAGCTGTCCCCTCACCCACACCAATGGGCTATCGTAGTACCTAGATAGTGCCTCCTCCTAAGTAGATCCTGCTATTGATTCTCTGCAGAACTACTGGTATGTGTTTTGAATTATTTTACAAATAATAAATCTAGTTAAATATTGTGAGCATGCTCCATAGTTGCCACCAATTCTATAGAGCATTCCCTAAATTTCTGTAGCTTAGATGGGCTCTTGAAAGGTCTTCATAGCCTGGAGTAACATTAGTATTTAAATTTGGTCCATTAGAAAGGTCTCAGACTTACATTAAGGTTTTTATGCAGATAGGAGAGTTGAAAGAGATGTAACAACATGTGTTATATGATGAAGGTTTAAGTCTATTGACCTAGTGGTCTGATTTAAAAGTGTGAATGTTGGATTTTATTGATAGTATATTTTCCAAAATGAGAGATGATAGCATTAAGTGAAAAACCTAGAAAAAAAATTTCATCTTATGCCTAAAATGCCAGATCTCTCCTCATCCAAACTAGTAGCCCAGAACTTTTCTGGACCCCAAGTTAGTGAACGGCAGGACTGGAAGAGATATAAAATTCTTTCTCCAGGGAGAACTCTTGAAGAATCTCTGTGGCAGAGAACTCGCCTTCTCTTTTTATCAAAGACAAGGTTTCATTTGCTTGTTTATAAATAGTCACTGTCAACTAGTTAAATCTGGTAGGGAACTGGGGTGTGGGAACACATTTCAGAGTTTTCTGTTGACAAATATCACCATGAAATAGAGTTCTGCAAGAATAAGCCAACTCCTGAAAAATGGGTCCCTTAATGTCCTCTCAATGAGACCAGCTACATGACAACTAGCCTGGGGAACTAAAATACAAGTGAGAAATTGAAGCTATAGATCTGCCTCAAAGTGTAGCCTCATCAGCTGTGATGGTTAGGTGTTAAGTTGAAGACTCTGCTGCTCTCTGGTCATGCTTGCCTCTGAGTGATAGCAGCTCAGGGATCAACCAGAGCAGGCAAAGTTGGTGGTGGGAGCTGTTGCAGACTGGTACTAATTTTATATACATTTGCCTCTCAAGATGCCTCAGGGGAGAAAAGAGACCCAGGAGAGCTGAAAGGCACCAGTCAGGGTCCCGGCAGGAAGAAAAAAAACACAAAGAGGAAGCATCGAAGATATTTCACACAGAGGAGCTTTAATACAAGGGATTGGTTATAAAGGTGCTGAAAGGAAATGCTGCTGGAGCATAAGGGAGAATTTCTGTAGAGTAATTGGGAAGGAAAAGAGAGCAGGGGCCACACCAAGAGATGAAAATTTAGCTAATCCTCCCAGACTGCACCTGGCATCTGAGTATCTGGCATCCATGGATTTTCTCCTGTGGTGATATGGGGAGCTGGAATAAGAGAGACTCCATATCAATGCCTCTCTGGTACCTATTAGTCATACAGGAGTACTCATGATGCCTCAAAAAAGCAGGAAATTCCCTTGATCCTGTCTCTGAATTCCATCAGGGACTCCCTTTGACAGAAGCTATCGAGAATATATGAAGGGTTAATTTTCAAAGTCTGAACCTCAGTGAGTATAGAAGGAAGTGCACAGGATAGAAAAGCTAGAGATAAATAAGTGACACCGGGGGCCGGCCAGGTGGCGTTAGAGGTAGGTGTCTGCCTTGCAAGTGCTAGTCAAGGAAGGATCGTGGTTTGATTCCCTGGGCCCATATGGTCCCCCCAAGTCAGGAGCAATTTCTGAGTGCGTAGCCAGGAGTAACCCCTGAGCATCAAACATGTGTGGCCTGAAAAGTAAAAAAAAAAAAAAAAATAAAAAGTGACACAGAATTCTTGTAATGAGGGTAAAGAAATGGAAACTAAGACAGAATTTCCTAATTTATTTCAACAACTTGATTATAGAATTTAATGTGAATATAAACCTAAAGTATATTGTGTCTTGAGTATATATATGTATATATATTTATATTTTCCCATTCTATGATCTGGAGAAGAGAAGTTAGAGTTGGAGGAGGTGACCTTTAATCTAGCCAGGGCCAGAATCTCCTCTGCATCTTTCCAGTAGGAAGCTTGGTACCTTAATGGGGATAGCTATCTCATTTCATATTTGGGAATACCCTTGGCAAATATTTAAGGAGATGAAACCCATCTTCAAGGAATTTCTGCCCTCTCATTCTTGTTCCTTTTACATATGATTTTTCCCCACTTTCCCCACTTCTTCCATACTTTGAGAGGACCATATGGTATAATAACATATTGGGCTTTTATACTCTTAACATAAGTCACTAATAGTAGGCTTGTCCACAAGATACCCATTTCTACTACTGTAAGATAAGAGTCACATCTGTACTCTGATATCCCCATAATAGAGCTCTTATTATCATGAGCCAAGTTGAAGTTCAGGCTATGAGATCCATGTGAGGAGTGAGGAGGGGATGGGATTGTGATGAATGGAAGGGTTTTCTCATAAGAAAGAGGCCTCCAAGAAGCCATTGAAAGCTTCCAATTACATGTGATTGGTCATCAGATCAAATGTAGCTGCAAAGGAATTAAAGAAATGAATTCTCTGTCCAAACAGCTAAGTGTCCTGTCAAAAGTATAACTATAGAAAGAGTACAAGTGAAATGGCAAGCACTTTTTATTTGGTAGGCTAGGCATCTTACGTTTAATGTGATGTGAATGCCTTTTGGACTTTGTTAAATGCAGATGGTGTCTTAATACATTTCACTGAGGCCTCAGATTCTTCATACTGGTCATGACCCCTGCAGATACTAATATTACTGGCCCAAGGACCACATGGCCCACAAAGGACTGATGTGTAGAAATAGTACCTTGAATAAGATGGACAAAAATTCATGTTACATCCTAGATTCTTTACTCTAAAACTCTTGAGAGTATAGAGTGAAACAATGTATAGTGAAACAACAGCCTGACACTCAGCAGGCACATCAATGCCACAATGTACTTTCACCATGCCTTTGAAGAGGGTTGCACATCTACTCTTTAGGGTGGTGGTGGTGGTGGTGATGGGGGCAGGCTAATGTACCACTCAGTTCCAGCAGATTAGCCACAGATTGCAGAAACAAAAAGCAGTGCATATCTCCCAAGAGCAAGGTGGGATTTCCAGAGGCTGTGGACAGAGAAAGTCCACTGGGCACTGAAGAAACAGAAAAAACTTCAGTTGGGCACAGGGCAGAGCAGTAGAGAGCACTTCCTCCTGTGCTAGGGAGGACAAGAGCCTGGGAGAAACGAGACTGCCACTGTGGGCTTGTCCAGTTCCCCATCTGCTCAGGGAGAAAAAGGACACAGAGCAGAGGCAGGAATTCAGGCAATTAATCCTTTATTTAAAGAATAATAAACAGCCAGATTTTACATACTGAAAGAAGGAACAAGGTAAAAGGGGTTAAAAACTAAAAAGCAAGGACGGCAGACACCAATTAACACAATGCTAATTGACAATTTCCCCAAGCTTCCATGAAACATGCCAGGCCGATTTCCCCAATTGCTAATTAAATCAAACCGCACACACAATACTAATTTCCCTAACTTAGGGAGCTCAGTAGACAAATAAAATGAGAAACTAACTTAAACATTTTGTCAAAGTATGGAAAGAAGGATGAATGAAACCTTAACATGAATAAACTTGGGCTCCACATAAATTTGTTAAAGTTCTGGCATGTGTAATGAAGTCTTGAAATATCCCAGTATCTCCATTCTTCACACAATGGCATAAATTCACCGTGCTAATCACAAAATAATGCAGAGCAGTCCTCTTACGAGTGCGTTCTCTCCCTCTGGTGTAGGGTACCGAGCGCATCATGAAAGTGACATGTAAATTGCACCATTTAAAAATCATAAAATACCTACTTAATTACAATTAAAAACAAAGGAATAACTTTTCTTTAAAGTAGTCCCTGAGGTTCTTTGAGCTGGAGTCTGGCTTTGTGAGAAAGAGAAACCAGTCCCTTAATCATCGAGTTCTGAGTGTGGAGGCAGCTCTCCTTGGCTGGTATTCCTGTCTCCTCCCACCCCTCACCCCCTTCTTGTGTACATACTCCCTCTGTTCTAGCTCAGGGCCCCGCCAGTCCCTCAAGCAGCCAGCTTTGAAGTGTCCCCTTTACCCTCTGTGCCATCCCCCTTGAATTATGCCCTCATAGAATGGGGGACTGGCTCTCTGAGGTCATCTAATTCACTCATTTTACTGTTGAGGAAACTCATGCCAGGAGATTCTAATGGGCCTAAGTTCTGAAAGTTGGCTTGGAGTCTCAGGTTTTCTCCCCAAATTACGTGAGATATATATAATTATTTTAATAATCCCAGATAACACTTGCATAGTGCTTATTCCTTGACAGTTTATTGGAAGTGCTTGATAAAATTAATTTAGTTGATCTTTACAATAAGCCTAGGAAGTTGACATTTCCCCCCACTTCACAGATAAAGAAACTGAGGCACTGACGTGTTCTATAGCTTACCAAAAGTAGCAGGCTAAATGAAAGAACTGGTTTTAATGGCAAGAAGACTGTTTCCAGGTTCAGGCTCTTTTTCATATTTCATTTCTATTTCCTATCTACCTCTTTCCTCCTTTCATTGGTATTTATATGGCAAAGACTGAGGTGTTGCACATTTTTGGCTTTGGTACTGGCACATTTCCAACTATGGTGCTTGTTGAGGGTTGCATAGCAGGTTGTGGCTCTCACACTTGGCTACTTGCTAACAGAGGTTTGTAGTCTTTTAGATGTATTGCTGGCACATGTATGGGGGTTGCATACTTAGTTGAGGCCCACAAGTTGTAACTGTGGTGCTTTCTGGGGATCACTGCAGTGCTCATACTGTGCTGACCACTTCCTTACCATAGCTCTCACACAGCTTCCTAGTTACAGTGCTTCCTGCTGTCACACCTCTATTCGTGATGCTAACACACACCTGCTGTACCAGCTGGAAATCACTTGTAGTGCCGGAGATCAAGGACAGTAAAAGTGCCAGCCTGCAACAGCAGAGCTGTAGGACTGTCCTTAATGCATGTAGGATGCTGGACTTTGAGCTTGTGACCCTTGCAGAGCTCTAAATCAGAGTTCTAAATCAGAGCCTCTTCAATTTTTCCCAGAAATGGAGCAGAGGTAAGCTCTGCCAGAAACACATAAGATTCATTGGGTGGTTGATTTTGAATAAATCTGTGGTTGTTGTATGTTCAGTAACCTTTTATTGTTGCCATAGTTTTTGTGACCCACACATTTAGTTATGTGGCCACTAGAATTAGGGTGCTGCAAATCATAGTTTAAGAAACCAGGATCTAAGTTACTGTGCTGTTTCTCTGGGTTAGTTTCCTGCCCTTAATTATTCTATTAACCTACTCCTTTGTAGACTAAATAGAAAATATATACAAAATTTAGAAGAGAATATCCCTAATATTAACACTACAGAATCAACCATTATTAGAAATAAGAACATGTACTAACATTCTCTGTTACCCTTCTTATATTTAAAAATGGAATCAAACGTATTCACCTGGTCTCATATAATCAATCTGAGTTTTCTTTTTTTTTAACAATATATTATCAGCAATCTTCTACTGATTATAGTTGTACATTGTGTCCAAATATCTTCAGTGGTTGAATTGCATTTCTTTGAATAGGTATGTCACAATTTGACCTAGGCACATGATCATTATTTAGGCAGTTGTCTTTTTCTCAAAAAATATTATGATACAAGTCTCTATGTGAATGTCTTTATCCTCTTATTGTGTTTTCATGATGGTAGTCCATTTACTACTAAATATATGGAAACTATGAGATCTGATGTGAGAGGAAGGAGTGGCAGGTACGCGTGGGGAGAGCACATATAACCAGCAGAATTGGGAACTTGGACTTCACCAGCAATGAGGTTAAGTGAAGGAATTCCTACCACATTTATTTTCAAGTACTCGAAATTTCTTAGGAATCATTAGACAAGGGCCAGAGTCTTGCTCCACCTCCCCCCGCACCTCCACCCCCACCCCAAAGAATATAATGAGACTCACCAGCCATGACTCAGTAATATTTTCTTTGAGTTATTAGCCAGATACAGGTACGTGTTTTTCAATTGTAAGATTAATTTAGGGTGATGACTCCTCGTCGGAGTTTTCCAGAATCTGACTATTGGTAGAACTTGTTTACAGGGTTCCCGGCATTCCACCCACCAGTCAGCAGGGTAAGAAGACTGGGTTGGAAGCATGGAGACAGCCAAGCACAGTGACAAAGCTGGGTACTTTGGTCTTTTTATTTGGGTCCTAACTGGCATCCATAATGCATTTGTGGAGAGGGAAGCTGCTTATCTGTCCTTGTCCCTTCCTGGGACAAAGGCAGGCCTGTCACCATCAGATCAAGGGAATGTAGAAGCTGTGTGGAAGGACAGCTGAAAGTCTTTTTTTATTCATTGTGATCTATCATAATCACTGACCCCTCCCCTAGAATGAAATAGAAATGAAATAGTAGTGTGATAGGTTAATGTCGATAATTAAAGAGAGTTTAAGACCAGTGTGAGACTGAACTGTGTGTGTGGGTGGCTGAAATGGTTGTTTGATGTGAAAGTCGATGATTGAATTATTCAGAGAGAGTGATTTCCAAATGATAATTTTACACTCTACATAACTGATTTTGATTTATTATGGTGGCACCCAGTTGAGCTGCTTAGTTTCTAGGGGCTGTCAGCTTTTCCATCCCAAACCCTTGTTTTGGAGCACATCACCCCACCCCCATCCACACACAAAAAGAATATGCTCATGTCTGAAATATGACATGACTGTTATCTTGCTGGCATATGGCCCCCACCCCCTTGTCTCCCATAAGAGTTAATAGCTTATTTGACTTTTCAGTTTATAAACTGGCAGGGGAAGTATGGTGTGTGTGTGTGTGTGTGTGTGTGTGTGTGTGTGTGTGCACGCACTAGCAATGAATGGCCCAGATAACCTGATCTTTCCTTCCCTCTCATGGTGGCTTTATGAAAGCTTTGATCTTTTGTTCTTTACCAAGAGGTAGGGCCATGCTGGAAATAGGACCCCTTGGACAGTTGGAATGAAAATGGTACAGCAGTAGCAAATTGTAATGATGCTTCAGAAGTGAAAGAAAAAAAAGTCAAAATCGAAGGGTCTGATTGGGTTCAAACCTGCAAAGGATTATAAAACTTAAGCGTTCTGAATCTAAGCCAGTTATACTCCTCTAAACAGTCAGACCTCTAAAGATGGTTGATTTCCTGGTTATTTTTAATTTATTTTATTTTTTGTGCTGTGAGTGGTACAACCAAGACCCAAGACACAGAGCTCCTGACACTTTTTCTTGAGACAAAAACCTTGAGTGTCACCTAACTAGCAAGTGGGTAACTGACTAGTCACTTTGCTTAACCCATGCCATGAGCAAACCTCTGCTTCACCCTGTCTATCCTAACTCTTACAGCATGGGGTTTGCTCTTCTCTTCCTTTTGTTAGAAGCAGTGACACAAGAATCACTCAGGAATGGACAAATTCTAACTGAGCACTTTTAAGTGGTATAATGATGTGGACTCCAGCTCACATGGGCTAATTGCTTTGTGACTGATACTATTTTTAGCTTTCTGTCAAATTATTTGATTTTTCTTGGAGACCTGTGAGTAACTGTGTGAGTTTATTTTGTTTTGTGTTGTTTTGGTCCATCTTTACACCTCAGGATCCTGGAGGTAACTGATTTGTCCTAAGTCTCTTCAGAGCCTGTAGACTTAGTCTAGCCACAGTGTGACCTGAGCCAGATGCTTCCTTCAATGCTGCAGTAAAGGTTTTTGTGGCTCAGGCCTTTCTGAAGGCTGGCTACAGGTCTGTTAAATGAGGTTCCAGAATAGGCAGAGATAAAGCTGTCCCATCCAAGAATATGTTAGAATATTGTGAAGATCTAGAAGTTTTAAACTGGGGAGGCAAGGTTGAGGTGAGTGGAAGGAAGGAGCTGGGGCATGTTTGTGAAGGAAAAGCTGTGGGAGAAGTGAAGGGAGATAGTAGCATGAAGGTTCTGGAAAGCCTGGACTTCATCTTGAGTCTGCTTTCACTCTCATGGGTCAGATCCCCCTGAGTAGAAGTTTTGAGGGAAACTTTAGATTCTGGAATGTGTTGTCAACTAGACTCTCACTCTGTGGTTTGTCTCTAACAAGGAAGTTAAAAGTGCCTTAAACCAGAGTTCAGTTGCCATTGATGACCGGGGTTACTAACTTGGTTACTAATTTGAAGGATGAGAACATTCAATAGTTGTTTTGTCATCAGAATAATAGAAAATTAAACATTAATGCATTGATGTCTATTGTGTCTATGGCTGAATAGTGTGCTAGATTCATTATAGTTTAAGATGCTTTTTTCCATCAGAAAAGAAAAAATAGGGGTGGTATTATTTCTGTACAAGGACATATGTATAATGTAACATTTCTTTATGGTTGGTTTATGAAACAGCTGATTGCAACTTAAGTATTCAGGAATAGGAGAAATGGCAAAAGGTACCATTTCATTCAGACAGTAGAATATTATGCAGATAGTATTTTATTAGTTTAATCTTCATATGCTGCATGAGTATGAAATACAGGGAAGTCAGGAAAAATATAGGGGGAGTGAACTCACTCACATTTTAATTATTTTATATAGGTACAAACCAGGGACATAAAGTACTAAACTCTAAAGAGGACTATTGTGAGATTAGACATGATTTTTTCTTTCATGTGCTTTATAGAGTTCAGAATTTAAATAACACCCTTGGTAGTACTTCCTTTCTTTGTCACCATAGGCACGCCCATAGGCAACACATGTCCAGGTAAGCTTATTTCTCACCACAAAGAATCAATTGTTTAATCCTGGAGGTGACCTTAAGGTTCTGGCCTGCCTTTTAATATTGCAAATGGGGGTACATGGCTGTAAGGGATCACATTTGTACCTCCATTTTCTTAGTCTGCTGTGCCAGAATCCTATAGGATTAGCCCTTTATTTCAATTTCAGATGTGGCATAGGCTAGTCTGGATTCTAAATTATATGTCATTGCTCTTAGAGAGGTCAAATAACAGATTAAGTTTACAGAGTTGCTGAAAATTGGGTTCAAACCCAAAGCTTCAAAGTTATTTTATTGCATCTAATGAAAGACCATTCCTACCCTCAGTGAGCTCCTACTAACTCTGACAGGAAAAAGTTATTTCCCCACAAAGGCAAATGGATCTTTGGAGATGAAAACTTAATTTAGAATCAGATTTTGTTTAGTGTTTATTTTGCCTCTTATTGACTTTTATATATCTGAACTTTGGCTTCCTTATCTATAAAACAGACTTAATACAGACCTCTCTCAAAGGATTGATTTGTTAACAACTGAGTATAGGAGTTAGTACCAAAGATTACTTTATGCAAGGACCAGTGTGATTCTAAATTATGCGAAAATTTTAGTATGTAAAGTTCTCTGATGTGGAAAATAAATTTGGGGCCATTCCTGGAGCAGAAAGCTGCCAGGTACCTTGGATAAGCCTGTTCATGTTTCACATATGCTTCCAAAGAGCCAAAGGAAGTTCTGTTTTAGGGATGCTAGTAGAAGGAAAATATTTGACTTACTATTAGAGAATACAGTTGACGGCCAAGTAAGTTGGTTCTCTTAGATGAGTGTTATAAAGCTAGAGGTTCTTTCAGTCAGAAGGCAATTTGGAAGTGATCCGGTGCATCGAATCTCTAGGTAGAATTACTCTCGCATCCTTTGCTAGCCAGAACCTATATTGGCTTGCACGGATCCTGCTGAAAATTAGCCATAAGAGTCCTGTAATCCTCCTTTGTGTTTGGTGTTTCTTCTTCAGGATCCCTGCCTATGAAGAGTCTCTGAAAGACCCTAAGGCCACATCATATTGGAGAACCTACCATTCAGCTGGTTAGGAGTCTGTGCAGAAACCTCAATTCATGCCCTCTGTATCCCTGACAATGACTGGGTCCCTGGTAAATACCTCTTTTGTTTTCTGGAAGGAACAGAAAAGGGACTTTGGGTTTTTTACTTCTGAATAAGGCAAGAAGAAAGACAAAGGACATATTTGAAAGCAACAACAACCTCCACAATAATAACAGCAACAACAATAGTCACTCTTCTATACCTCAAAATTGAGCTTGTTCTGCTGGACAATATGACCCCCAAATATCACTCAATTTGAGTCCAGCGGCAAATAAAATTCAGATGGTCTTTTTAAAGGTTTATTTTTTTCCTTGTAAGTTAAGTGATGCATTTACTTTTTGCTTTTATGCAAAAAGTTCCATCCCTTTCAAACATCAGAGTCTAATGGACTATATGATGAAAGTTATCATTAGACAAAAAACTTTAAATTCTTATGCTCCTATCATTACCAAAACAATAATTTCTGATATTAGTGAACATTTTCTGTGCTGGATACTATAATAATTGCTTCATAAGAATGATTTCATTTAATTTTTGAGAATCTCTCTGCATGATGCTATTAACTCTATTTTTCAAATGTTGAAACTAAGGCTAGTTGAAATAAACTGGCCCTCAAATTCCCCATAGAGTATTTTAGAATTTTCTATGAAGTTAAATCTCTCTATGTCATGTCAACAGCCATGATACCACTCTATATTTATTGCCTTTCATTCTGCCTTATTAGCCAATGAGTGCCAAGCACAATCTATGAGCTTTCCTGGTCAAATATTGAAATACTTTTGCCCAGCTTGAATTAATACCTCTTTTTTTCTGAAGAAAGGAAGTCTCTACTGAGGAAGATAGTCCCAATACCTGTAGGTTTCCATATCTCCCAGCCTTTGTGGTCAACATTTAATCATATTAGCATTTTTTCACTATAAAAGTAATTAGATTGCTGCCTTTCATATCATATTAGTGGAAATGAATACCAATATGATACATATTAATAGAATATGATGGGCAATTGCTAATAAAATTAGATGTTTGCAATGTATTAGTTCTGGAGTGATACCTCATGCTGAAGAACAGATCACTTCAATGGTGATGAGAATCAAGGTGGAAAAGGGTTTGAGCCTTTTTAGCTTGTATGGACAGAGAAGACTCTTGGGGGCCTGGGACATTTACAAGGATTTCTGTTCAGTGTCTGACCCCTACTTTCTGGCCTTTCTTGTAACATGAGCACCTTTTGAGTTTGGACTGGAAGAGGAGTTCCTCCTTCACAGCCAGGCTGTGTTTCCTGAATTGTCATTAAAGTATCATGTGACATGATCCTGCCTGGGTGGCCCCAGATCAGATAGAATTAATATTTAATTATCCCTTCTGTGGCGGATGCTGGCAAAGAAGGGGACACTGGCAGGAAAATGTCCCCAGGGCCCTTCCAAGCACTTACCCACAGTTTTCTGAGAGGCCTCTGCCTTTTGCTAGAGGCCCTTGGTTGGTTTGGCTTCTACACATCTTGGTCCAAATTATGGTCTCCAGATCTGCCATCTTCTCTTTCTGCCCACTTCATTTTCTCAATGCAGTTAAGAAATTAGTGGAAAACCTTTTGACCATGTCACAGTAGGTATCTAACATTCCAAGTCAGAGGTTGCAGTTCACAACTGGTCCTGTTTGATGGGTTCTTGTTATATGTGACCTTGGTGCTCTCACATTGTCTCCTCATACCTCCTGCTTGAAATTCTCAGTGCAATTTTTATTTGTTTTTATATGCTATTTAAAAATCTTCTTTCCTTCATCACATCTTTCCTGTCCATCCCCAAGCTGACATCACCCTTAAGTCAAATCTAGGCATCACTGATGTATTCCCATGTGACATCACTGAATAATTACAGTGGCCACTTTCTGACACCATTCAAAGGGAAGAAATATGATCCTAGTCACTGCGTGTGAAGAAAACAGGGTCCATTGTAACACTTGAAAGGAAATGGGTGTCACTACCCACAGGGTTGTAGTATAGTTTGTTGAGCACCAGGATCAGAGTGGGTTAGGGCTTCTAATGCCTTCCCTCTGAAACTCATGTTCTGGTTTCCTTTTGTCTATATTTCTCTGGATAAAATTTCAGCAAGAGTGGACAGAAAGTAGGGGAATCAAGGTCTGTTGAGGGCAATCTGGTTTTTAAATATTTGGGACTTTGATTTGAAGAAAGCTATTTATTGTGGAAATAATCAAAGGAAAATTTACAGCCAGAGCAGTCAGCAACTGAATCAATATGGCAATAGATATTTCATACACCAGTTCTTCCACAGGGACGAGCTCTATGGGAAAATCAGAAAAGAACAGGGAAGTTAGAATGTTGGAAACCTATCTTCCAAACATTTAGGGAGCTGCCTGGCTGAGGGGAAGATAACTGGCCCGAAATTGGGAAAGCTGAGTTTATACTGTGGATTCCTTAACCGAAGCACTAGAGAGTGCTGCCTAATTTGGCATGCTGTGTCCTACTCGAATGTCCTCTGATCTGCTGAAGAGTATGTATACCAGCTGTTGAGTGGGAGATCCCATAAGTCAGTTCTGTTGTCAAAGCCTTGAGGATATGGATAGCTGGGAGAGTATTCTCATCTAAATTTATGGAGTTGGGTGCTCTCCTTCTAGGCAAAAGGAGCACTAGCAAAGATGGTGGCAGAATTTATCTGTAGGATGTGGAGATTATTAATGGGAATGTAAATTGCAACACTCCTGCCAGATGTTATGTAGTGTGAGAAGGCAAACCAAAATGTGTAGACATGACCCTTAGGTGTAAAGAAACCTGTAAAGACAAGTTCTATCTAGCCTGGAGCCTCTCTCTCTCTCTCTCTCTCTCTCTCTCTCTCTCTCTCTCTCTCTCTCTCTCTCTCTTTCTCTCAATTCATGAGAAACTTCTAGGAAGGCAGCCCATTCCAAGTAGCCCATTCTCCAAACACAGCCCACTGGCTGGGGGTTTGGAGGGAGGGAAGAGGGTGTGAAAGAAGCTGACCTTGAGTAGGAGATATTGGATGGAGACACTTCTAATCAATTTTCAAAGTAAAGATTAGGCTGAGGCTTCTTTTGAAATTTAGATTCATTCTGTGTCTTAGAGGTAAAAGGCTCTCAAAGTGAAGCAGGTGAAGTTCATGCCTCTGCCTTTCCCACTCAAACAACTTGATGGGCTTTCTTGATCTTGTCTTTTATGAACATGCACACAGAGATACACACAACTTGAAGGTGTCTGTGAGTATATGCATAGATTAGATAGAATCCTGTGAGTGCATGCCTTTACTAGACTAAATCCTGTAAGGTGAAAGTAAAGATGGAAGCAATAGCAGGAAGTCCTGACCTAGTATCCTAGGTCAGAACACAAGAAAACACCTCAAGGCATGGGACATTTCATTAATGTAATGCTATCACAATTGCCCATACAGGGAGGATAATTTCCATCCAAACCTTCCATTGACCAGTGTTGCTCCCTTTCACCTATTTTTCTTTCCTCAGTGTATTCCTCAGTGCACACTTTCAAGTGGGCATTTGTATGTTGCATGGATTATACATTGAAACTGTTATCACCAGTCAGGCCACTATAACAAACAATAGTGATTACAGAGCAGGCATATATTTTGTAATTATAATGTTCTTCAAACTTCTCTGATTGACACACAGCATATTTAAACAGAGATGATCAAAAATTATGTTCACAGTGAGGGCCTTGTCTTTTCCTTCGGCAGCACAAAAGCTCGCCTCAGTAGGTAACAGCCACCAGGATGCCTTTGAGCAGCTGTGTCGAGATGGGATTCAGTTTCTTTGTTGGGGGCTGGGGGGAGCTGTTGTGGTGGGGGAAGACACCCTGGCTTATAAATCAAAGACAATTCAGTTTAGAGAAAGATCTACCTTGTGGAAATAAATAAAAGGAGGCGAAGTGTACCGTCAGCTGGCCGTCTTAAATCAATAATGCAGGCAGTCCATCTTGCATTCCCATTCAGCTCCTCACTCATTCTGCGTGAGGGGGAGGAGCACCTGCCTTCCAGCAGGGTCCAGAATAAAAGCCCTTCACGAATCATGTCTGGGGGACACAGAGGCTGGCTCTGCTCTTCAAGGCCTCTCTGGAGCTGGCCTGGCCGGGTGCCTGCTGGAGGTCTGACGTTAACGCCCTTTACCTCCATATCACATTAATCTGCATCCATTATTTTACCAAGCAGGGACACCTGGACAGCAGTCTTTTTCAATGGCCTCTGGCTTATAAAATAAAACCAGCCAAGAGCATGTAATCCCTTTGAAAATTCTTCAGGTGTTGCCTAATGGGGGTGGGGGGTTGAGAATGCCAGGTTCCATGAGAAGACTCAAGCAAAAAAAATAAATAAATAAATAAATAAAATACCCTCTCTGCCTTCAAACCAACCAACTCCAAAATGTGCACACAAATGAAGGGGGGTGCCTTTAACATTTTTTTCCTTAAATTTTTGGTATATCTTCCTTGTTTACAAAGTGGTGACATTCAGTCTTGAATCAAAGAGAGTTTATACTCCTGTTTTATTTTTTTCCCCCTCAGCTACCAGCCTTTCTCTCCAAACTTTACACAAAATCAACTTACCTTGATTTAAGTAACAAAGGAAAGGACTTGGGAGTTGAAAAGGTGGGAAAGGCAAAAGCTTTTAAAAGATTATCTTTTTGGAGTTTTGATAGATTAAGAGGGTGATCAGACTAGGCAGCATCTTAATAATAGGGCCATGAGAATTTTGGCTAGACTAATGGAGGCTCTTTTGTCAATTTCCTGTAACCTGTACTTGACAGGACTCAGGAAACAGCATGACTGGCCCACCTTTGATACCTGGAAGGGCTTAATGAGATTTAAAGGTGCACAACCATGACTGGATTTTCCCACATTGGGTGTAAGTAACACACAAAGTCCTTCTATGCTAGTCACTAGCTGACTTTGTCGCCTGTCTGCTGGAACTCAGAATGTGTTTGCTCGATAGAAGTTATATAATAGCTGAAAGCCAGGCAGCTGAGTTTTCCAACAGAAATTGTTTCTCTAAGAAGATTCTTTCTGGAGTTCCATTCAGGACTACATCTCTGAAATATTATCAATCATAAAAAATAAATGCTATGCCTTTACTGTGACAGTCAGCTGCAGTTTTTAAATACACTTGTTAGGCTAGTGAATGTCATCTCATGAGAGAGAGAAAAAAAGAGAGAGAGAGAGCAATAGAGACATAGACAGGGACAGAGACAGAGAGAGGAGAGAGAGAGTGAATATCAGATATATTTCTTGGGGATAGATGGGCAGGAATGTGTGTGAAGCCATGCAGGCCATGTGAGCTCAGATGGGGTTCACCCATTTCTGATGGATTTTTTGAGCTGGAAATATTCACCGTGAAAGATTCTTGCCCCTAGAAGTCTGCCAAGACCTGATGAATCTCTGTGTACCTTTTATGTCAGTTCAATGTGGAAGCACTGCCTGGCTAGAGTCTAGAGGTTTCAAAATCAGTTTTGTTACACTTTTATGGCAGTGGTTCTTTGGGGATCTCCAGGGAAGCAAAGAACTTTGTCTCTGGTAGCTATCCTGGTATGGATCCAGTGGAATAGAACAGAACTCAGTTAAAGTGGATTAGAAATGTTCTTAGGGGCCCAGAGTGATAGTACAGTCTTACACATGGGTGTTCTAAGTTTGATCCTTGGCACTTCATATGGTCCACTCATCTCCACCAGGAGAAATCCTTGAGCACAGAGCAAGGGGTAAGCCCTAAACACTGATGGATCTGACCTAAAAATAAAAGGAAACAAACCAAAAAATAACTGTTGTTAGAATCCTTTTTATTGTACTACTTCTTTCTGTGGGACTACGGGCCTGGTAATGTAGAAGCAGGGGGATTATTTGCTGGGCCAAGTGCTAACAATTTTACTTATCCTTACTTCCTAACAATCCTTACTTACTACCTTTTGAGCATACACTTCTCCCTGGGAACCTATCAACTGTGACCCCAGTGCCTTCTAGAGTTCATTTTAAGTTCTGGCCCTTGACTAAGGTCAGCAATGAACTAAGTTACTGATCTTCAGCATGTCAGTGATTTGTATACCCATGAAATGACCCTTTACCTTTCCAGTAGGAATGATTATGGCCATTGTCATCAACAAGCAGAATTAGGAATGTTGCTTCTATGTTATAACTGACCATTGTAATTTTACTAAAAATTTACATTCTAATACTCACAGGGACCAGATAAATAATCATTTGGATCCAGATTTATCAGGACAAAGCTCCCAGAAATATTTAAAAATTGATTTTCAGGGGCCCGGGAGATAGCATGGAGGTAAGGCGTTTGCCTTTCATGCAAAAAGGTCATCAGTTCGGATCCCGGTGCCCCATGTGGTCCCCCGTGCCTGCCAGGAGCGATTTCTGAGCATGGAGCCAGGAGTAACCCCTGAGCACTGCCGGGTGTGACCCCCAAAAAATTGATTTTCAAAGTACACAGTATATTTTAGGTTTGAATGTCCACTGATGCACTTAAGAGATCAATGAGAATAAATGGAATGGATAGGTCTTGTTAGAGTTCAAGTTTTTCCTCTTTTACATCATCCAGCTTTATAAGAAAGTATTTTATTTCCCTGCCCCCCCTTTTTAACTCCCTCCTTCATCTGATACTTTTGATTTATAAATATCAGGTCACTTTACTTTGTCATTGCTGGCCTGGCCAAGGCTATCTTTTCTTCCTGGGTCTCCCTTCTATGGTATTTGAGGCACAGCTTGGGAGAAATCAAATGCAAACTGACCTATTTTACAGGGAGACTGAGAAATTTGTGTGACTTTTTTCACACATCTGTTTAAAATATCTGAGAAGAGAAGACACTGCTATTTTCACACATGAGTCTTAATAGTATGTGAGGGGCAGGTTTGGTGAAAAGGGTCTGTGGCAAGGTCCACTGGGAGAAGACTGGCTAATATGGCTATGACCCATGGACTAGACTACTGCACCAGCCTGCTGAAGACCAACATGTGTGAGCGCCAGGAGGTAGGTACCTTGGCCACAGCCCAAATGATAACACTCATTTAGTTGCTGTGTGACAGAAACAGCCACTTAGACCTACCGAATGATATCCCCTGGAATGGGGATAATATCTTCTTCATGAGACAGTATAAGGCTTCAATTATCTTGACCATTAGTTACATAAAGAAATACAATTTGCATTGCGTAGTGGAAAACACACTCACCCACATTCCTTTCAAAATGGCAGCAATGGTTTCCTCAAATAGTTTTGCTTCTATGTTCAAGGTTCCCCTTGATATTTTCTATTTAATTCTATTTTTTTATTGAACCTAGCCATTGTAACCACTGAATTCATTTTATGCCTCAATAATAGGTTATAATATGAAATTTGACAGTCTAAGCACTTAATGAATGTCCATTCCTTTACTATATTGCAGGTCTATAATCTTTTTAAATTAGGATGCAGTAAGTCATGCTCCAGAAAGAGCCCAACATAACTAGGAAATAACACTTATTTAGACATATGTGTTTTCATAAGGGCCAGCTTTTCCAGGTAAGACTTTGTTCTGTGTAGTTCTAACCAATCGTTTTGTTTCTACATGTGGCTTTCACCATTGCAACCAAAGGGAAAAAGAGGAATGAACTATCTTATAGATGTCATTTAAGGACTAAATTTGTAAACTGGCATATTTGTCACTGCTGCTGTGATTGTCGGAACTCAGGCATGTGATACCAACCCAACTACAGCGAGACGAGGCTATGCAGGCCCGCTGTATATGCGGGAGAAGGAAACTGGGAGGAGACAGAGGGAATGACATAAAGCACATAAGGTAGCATTTAAGTAGGACCCAGGCTAGGTCTTTGATATATGAAGGCTTAGTAATCAAATAATTAAGAAGTAGAACTGGTCTGATTTCATGTAATGCTACACAGCTGCAGAGGAGCAGCCTGAACTAGTGACCATTTTATGCTTTGCCTTACCCATCCCCATGATTTTGAATATCCACAGACACATGGGTATAGATAGTTTTTCTATAACTAGAATAAATTTACCTTTTATTTTCCTACTGTTGAGGTTTTGCAATGACATCTCTACAGGGAGTTGGGATGGGATTGATAGCTGTTTTTCAAGTTCATGAGTCTAGAGACGATGCCAATCATCAACTGATAATTCTAGCAGACATTTGTTGAGTGCTTACATGCCTACTGTGTGCCAGGCTTTGAGTTAAACACACAGTAAACCTTATTTCATTTCATTATCAATATAATCTGACTAGATAGAATATTAGTCTCCTTTATATAATTCTGTTTTGCTTTCTTTATCTCACAAATGAGACAAATTCACAGAGGTCAGGTCATTTTCCTAGGGTTGCACAGAAAATTAATGGTTATACTAGGATTAAAAACCTAGAATATTGTTTTGTTTTAATGGAGCAGGGAGAGTTTGGTGCTCAGGAGCTATTTTTATTTTTCTTTCTTTCTTTCCTTCCTTCTTTTTCTTTCTTTCTCTCTTTCCTTCCTT
>PVKC010020717.1:0-18485 GCA_004027635.1 Crocidura indochinensis
TTCAGAACTTTTAGAAATTAATTTCTATATTTTTACAGACTAAATTTGTCTTTGATATCTTATTCTTACAGCCATCCAATAGGTTTTCTTAATTAAAATATTTCTCAATTTAATTTATTCAAACCCACAAATTAATTTTTTAATATTGATATATTGTTTTTCTCTTTCCTATATTTTGGTCCCTCAAGCCTGTTAAGGAGAGTTTTATTTGATGCAATATGTGACAAGATGTAGGGTGCTGTATGAAATATAGAAGCATATATACTATATTATTATAGTACCTGTGATAATAGTTACATATGCTTCATTTATACATGCATTTTATATGAACAACTAATCATCCCAGCCAGTAATAATAAAGCTTATAACTGCAATATTAAAGCATAGCTCTGGAACCTGTAATAGTAAAGCATAAAATGTTTGCTTAAAAACACTTTTAAACACAATTCTAAAGTTTAGCGAGTTCAAGTTTGACATGCCAAGAGAATTTGTTCCTAGAGAGAGTACTCTTAATGATTTGCTACTTTTTGTTGAGCCTTTGCATAGTAAAAAGTGGAAGATATCTGAAATCTCTTCTACTTCCTTGAGGAAAAAATTACACACACACACACACACAGACACACACACACACACACACACACACTTTTCATCACTCTATACAAACATAAAAAAATCAAAAATTTCTTTCCAAGATTTTTCATATTGAATTTTTTAGACTTTATATATTAATTTTAGGAGTGAAATTGGAGAACAAAATATTCTGTCAAAATCTGACTCCTACTTAATAAAGATTTTACTCTTTAATTCAATTCTACATTGTCTTCTTTGAACACAATTTAATTCAAGTGTGCATTGTTTTGATATGTCAAATAATTCTTGCTATATTTCTCACTTGCTTTTTACACAAATTTTGGATTAAGCTTCCCAATTCCAGTACAATTTATTTGGGGTTTTTACTGCAATTACATTGATGTCAGTTAGAATTCAAAGAAAATATTCATGTATATATAGTGACTATCAATAAACACTCTATCTCCCCTTTTCATAATTTTCTTTAAATTACTTGCACATCTTTGTTTATTCTTCTCAGATACTTACATTTGAGATGCTCGTGGAAAGAGAAACATTTTCTTTAATTCTTATTTTCTGAATTATGCTGGCATATAGAGGTGCAATTGATTGTGTATATTGATCTTACATCTCACTGCCATTTTCAGAATTCTATTTATTAACAGCAATAATTTCTCTACAAATGCTTTATTTTGCTTTTCCACATAAACAATCATAACAGCTGATAATATTTGTGCTTATACACTTTTATTTTTACAGTTTTCTCATCTTACTTTACTGACAAAATAATATGATCTAATATTGACATATACATTATAATGTATAGCACGGCCTAAATATTCTTTTTAATATACTTAAAACTAGTTAACCATGAGAAAATTGTTTTTTCTAGTCTTTATGTTATTTATTGGTTTCTTTTCTTTACTAGGTTAAGATAGTGGCAATATTATGATTATAATATATATATATATTATATATATATAATGTATATATCCTTAGTATTTGTCCATCCGGATACAGAGCCCCCAAAATTTTACAATTTCCTGAGTTTAAAAAAAAGACACTTTTTTCCCCAAAGGTCAAGGAACAATGAAAATGAGGGAAGGGATATAGGAGGAGGGATAGGTGGTGGAAGGTTGCACTGGTGAAGATGGGGTGTTCTTTTTTATAAATAAAACCCAACTACAAACATGTTTGTGATTATGGTGCTAAAATAAAATATTTTTAAAAAGAATTAGAAGCAATCAAGAAAATAAAGCTATATAAAACTCAAATGAAGAGTAGTTGTGAGAAAAATCTCCTTAATGTTGTAACTTTCAGTCCCATTGCTCTGAACTTTCATGGAACTGTTGATTTGAGTTCAGTCACTAAAGGTCAATAATGTTATCAATATTGATATTGCTTATTTTTATGTACTCATAGATTTTTGCCTTTAGAAAGATTGAATTTCCCTGATATTCCCCTTATTTTTAGTATTATGAGTTACTGAGTTATATGCTGCTTTAATGTTGGCAAGTTACTTGGTCTTACTCATGCATCCTTTTCATTCAAAATCTCAGATATAAAGCTAGCATTTTATTTACTTATTTTTTATTTATTTATTATATTTTATTTATTTTATTTATTTATTATAAAATATTTAAGCATCATGATTACAATCATGATTGTAGTTGGTTTCAGTAATATACAGAACACCTCCTTCACCAGTGCAGCATTCCCATCATCAGTGTCCCCCACTCCCTCTTTCCCAACTCTTGCTTGTATTTGAGACAGGCATTCTACTTCTCTCACTCATTAAGATTGTCATGATAGTTGTTAGTGTAGTTATTTCCCTAACTGCTCTAGCATTTTATTGTAAATACTATATTCTACCTAAGAGTATTCTCTTCCCATCAGAGGTTACTTATAAGACAGAGCAGCAACACTTACCTTCATAAAAACCAATAATCTCAAACCAATGGACATCAGTTTAACAGTTACAGTAAATTTCTTCCTAATATTATCAAAAGGTTCATTGACAATAACTATAAGGACCATGAGCAGGAAGAGCATTTGCATTGCACTGGCCGAATGGGGTTAGATCTCCAGATCCCATATGATCCCTGGAGTTTATCAGAACTAATTTCTGAGTGCACAGCCTTGAGTATCCCCTGAAGGCCGCTAGGTGTGACCCCAAAACAAAGTAAGTACAAGAAAAACTACATGAAAAGAGAGCAAATTCTAGGAATTTATTTAGATGGTAATTTAGTCATTAATTTAGTTACAATTTAGTTAGATATGAGCCACATTAATATTATAGTGAATGAGATGGTGTTCTGGGACCTATTGTATACTTCATCTATAGAGCAAGATTTGAAGGCATTGTTAATATAAAAGTTAATTGTTGGAGTGAGGGTAGGCACCATCCCCCTACATCCTCCTTCTTGCAGGAGGCCTAGCAGCTGAGAACATGCCTCTAAAAGACACAATATCAGGTTTTTGTTTGGTTATTTGATTTGGTTTATGAAGCCACATCCGGGATGGCATTCAGGATTTACTCCTGATTCTGCACTCAGAAATGATACCCATGGGGCTGGAGAGATAGCATGAAGGTAGGGCATTTGTCTTGCATACAGAAGGTCGGGGGTTCAAACCCCAGCATCCCATATGGTCCACTGAGCCTGCCAGGAGCGATTTCTGAGCATAGAGTCAGGAGTAACCCCTGAGCGCTGCCGGGAGTGACCAAACAAACAAACAAAGAAACAAAAAACAATGAAATTATACCCAGTGGAATGATAGAACCATATGGGATGCTAGAGATCGAACTCTGGTTGTCTGTGTGCAAGGTAAAAATGCCTTATACCCTGTGCTATGGCTCCTGCCGGTACTCTTACTGGAAGTACCAGTAATAGTACTTTGAATTTCTGAAAAATGTCATTTGTTTGTTGCTTTCATTCCTATAGAAACACCAGTTTAACATGGACAGCTAACAACAAGAGCTTCCTAAACCCTAATTTGAGAAATGAATATTTACAAGTGCTATTTCTCTGATCAAATCTTATATTCATTCCTATAATTTATATTGCTGGTAAAATTTTATTATGTTCAAATCAAATACCTTTGTTTTTTTTTAATTAGTGGGTGACAAATGCAGCTCTCAGGAATGACTCTTGGGTCTGCTCTCAGAAATCACTTCTGGCAGGCTCAGGGGACCATATGGGATGCCAGGGATCAAACCCAGATCCATCCTGGTTGGCTGGACATAAAGCAAACACCCTACCGCTGTGCTATTTGTCCAGTCCCAAGTCAATTACCTTTCGATTGTTATTTTCATATTATGTTATATTTTAGACTTTTTATTCTTGGATTTTGTATTCTATGTAGGCCTTTTGTAGTGAGTATGAAATGATATTTTCACATGAGCAATCTTCAATTTTAATCTTACACATTAAACCACTTTGACTTATTTTTAAAAGACATATAGTTTATTTTGTAATGCTTTTTTCCAACTTTCTATTTTGTAATTCTTTCTTTCCAACTTTTTATTTTATTTTTCTATTTTGTGATAGTTTTATCAAGATTTTGTTTTATATTTGTATTCCCTGACTTCTTATTCTTGGAAATGATATACATTAAAATAATGAAGAAAAATTCATATGCTAAAATAAAAAATCTCTGACCATTATAAGTTAACAAAATATTTCTGAGAATTCTGATAACAGATAACACGATATATATATGTATGTATATATGCATATATATTGTTCTTGATTTTTTTGAATATACTGAAGACATTGCTTGCTTTGTTTGTTTGTTTGTTTGTTTTGGGGCCACAGCCAGTGATGCTCAGCAGTTATTCCTGGCAGTGCACTCAGAAATCACTCCTGACTTGAAGGACCATATGAGATGCTGGGAGATCGAACTCCATACTAGGTCAGCCACATGCAAGGCAAATGTCCTACCACTTGAGCCACCACTCCGACCCGAAGACATTGTAAGCTACAATACAGCAATACTCCAACAATCCAGTAGTAGTAAGTAAAGCCCATTTAAAACGAAGGAAATGAGTATTTTCTACAAGAAAATATTTTAATTTCTAGTAGGTAAGTAAAAATATTAAATATCATAAATCCTTATATTTAGTTTAAATACATTTTCCACTCATAAGAATGCTTAAAATTATTTATATGACATATGTTCACCAGAACTCCTTAAACATGTTGAAAATATTTTGCTTTTAACATTAATTCTAATATGCATTTTTCTATTATCTAACACAACAAATTAGCCCTCCACTTAGCAATTTGAGTGCTTACTCATAATAAATAAAAATGTTGTATACAAAAATTCTTTTCTAAAATTTAACATAATACTTTATACAGTAACAGATAAAATGATGGAATAACCCTGAGTTCACATTAACAAAGAAAGATAAACAGAGGGAGGTGTATTAATTTTAAATATGTATTATTTATTAGCAAAAAAAACATGACTATATAGGGAAAAGCAATACTAAATTACATTAGCCTTACATAATTGAGAATACAAAGTATATGTGCTTATGTAACACTCTAGACAAAGTTTAAATGAATTAACTGATAGAAAAAATAAAAATAATCTATGGAGGAAGAAAATCAAAGTACCAGTTGCCTCTGGGAATGGCTTTTACTGGGAATGGACTAATATAACTCTCTATGATTGTAACGCTTTATATTTTACTAGGTGTCTACATTACATGGTATATGATTCTGTAAAAATTCAGCAAACTTTTAAAAACGAATGCATTTCTTTATATGAAGAAAAATATATTGACAAAAGTTAACTGTGATGGCATGTGTACCAGAACAGAATTATTTAAACTATTTCCCCCTCAATCCTTTTTGATTGGAGTAATACAAGGACAAGTACTGACAGAAATACCTGGATTATTTGTGCAATCGAATTTGAATTAATTTTTGGTCATGTACATTCAGAAACCTTTTACTGGTGCCAGTTTGTTTTTTCTTAACCATACATTCAGATATAATACCTCTATGAGGTTGTGGCCCAGTGTGTAAGAAGCTAGATATTAACTTTATCAAACCAAGTAAGGTTGATGTCTACAGTTTGTCTTAGTTTATGCAGAGAAATAGATAAATATATGAATAGATTCATGTAGAGTACATGTTCATCTGAAACAGCATGCATGTTGAAATGTCTCCAGTTCAGTCTGAGAAGTGTATATGTTGTCTAAGCATATCACCTTTGTCCTATGTTTCAATTTATCATAATAAATTTGGGGAAAGAGGTGAGTACAATAGAAAAATTGAATTTACTTCCATAACTTGTCTCTACTTTGTTCTTACTGTCATATAGGAAAGTATGAACATGACTATTTTTTAAAATGAGATATATTTTCAAGTCTATAGTCTGTATGGCAGTGTGTCTACTCTTTCAGTTTTTAACCTCAAATTTTAATATCATATGTGTTGTTCACTCTTACCATCCTTGCACATCTTCTTACTATTTAAAAGTATATTCCATAGTGTTCTCCTATAAGGCTTCACCAATTATGTTTTCACTATGTAGACTTTTCATTTCTAAGGCAGTCACAGAATATAGTTTTCTGTCCCTGAATTTTTTTCTGTCTTCTTTGTCCAGTACATCACAAACTCCATCCATTACTTCCATGCACATTTGTTTTTTTCTTTCTTGTTTTATTTTGTTGTTGTTTTTTGTTTGTTTTATTTTTTAAAATTATAATTATCTATAACAGTATATTGTTTTGACTTATTTTGTTCATTTTGTTATTTACTTTATGGAAGTCAAACTCCACTGTAGCTTGGGTTTTGTCTATTGTTTATTTCACCTTCTTTGATATCCCTAGGATGACCTAGAAATTGCAAAGCTCTTTGAATAGATGGATCATCATGCTCATAAGTTAAACCAATATTTTTTCATGAACTATGCACCCAAAAATACATAAGGTCCATCATACAATTCAATACATGCAGTGCCAGGCAAGGAGTAAGACTTTTTATTACCTGACATATGATCTGAGATTTATTACATAGTCTTCTGAGTCAGTGATGCCTTTCCCTTCAAAATAATGTTACTTTAAGCTAGCATTTTCAACTACATATAATGCTTTTCCATGGATAGTAAGATGTTTGGAATCATTAGGAGTAAGATTGAATGTTTCTTACCCAACTTCTACTCTCTCTCTTCTAACATATTAGTTGTTGATATCAAATTTTGCATTTTCACAGACATTTAAAAAGTATAGAAGTATAAAAGGAACCAGGTAATTCATAAAATGTCTATTGTGACTAAATCCGAAAATTATATAGAAATAGGAATATATTCTCTAGGCGCAGAATGATGCAAAGATAAAATCTTGGACTTCCCCATTTTAAAATTATATATTTAGACTTTGTGAATCACCACTTTACATTCATAAGAGGGCTAAGAGTAATAAAGATCTATGTAACAGAGTAGAGTATGTTTTATTATTATTCTTTGAGATAGAATCAGATGACTGCATTCTTTCAAACCACCTACCATAATTGCCACATAGCAAGTATTCAATAACTGATTGATTGACTTTCTCTGTATTTTATCTCAAGGCTCCACATAAAGATAGTTTATTAGATCTACATGTTTTTCCCCAAGTAACCTGTATATTATAAAGAGAAAGAATCATGCTTCAGATTTTCTAAAACATAAGCAGAGAGGAGTTTCAGAAAAAGATACAATCAGTTGCAAACTTCCTTGTTGCCTGCTTTCTGAGCTCCATTCTGCTCTTCTAGCCACCACCTAGTATATCTCATCACCAGACTCACATATGTGACAATGATGAAAAGGTCTGTGCTGGGAACAATATAGTGGGTAATAAATCAAGGTTTGGAGGGGGCTATGAAGCAGGATAGGAAGAAGGGGGTGGCATTCTGAATAATCAATGCAATAGACTCTGTAAGAACATGGCAAACATCTTACTTAACATGCTTAATAAAGCTAGTGAGGGAAAAGCGGTGATAAAATGGAATGGGCTGTCCGATTGCTGGAGAACCCTTTGTCCACACAGCCGAAGTGGGAGTGGAAAGGAGCTGTCTTGACTATGAAAACTCAGCCCTGTACAGTCACACTATATTGCAGTACAACTTTATGATACAATATTTCCTTTCCTCTGTCCATTCCACCATTTTTAGAAACAAAGATAGAGAAAAACTCTTGTTGGAATGTTTCTTTTTGTGATTAAATCCAAGAACCAAGAGCAAAATAACTGCAGAGCAAAAATGAACTATGTATCCTCACACTGTTCCACTAGGAGCATCATGATGAAAATTATGCCAAGAATGTTTGGTTGCATATACTGAGATATATACAAGAATTTTTGGAGTGATCTAGTCCAGTCCTTTCAACTTCACAAAGAAATAGAAGTTTGGACTTATCAAGAATATAGGATCAGGGGCCAGAGAGACAGCATGGAGGTAAGGCATTTGTCTTGCAAGCAGAAGGTTGGTGATTGGAATCCCGGCATCCCATACGGTCCCCTGAGCCTGCCAGGAGCGATTTTTGAGCATAGAGCCAGGAGTAACACCTGAGCATGGCCAGGTGTGACCCCAAAACCAAACAAACAAAAAAGAAAATATAAGATCATACAGGTATATATTATCAGGATAGTGACTAGCACTAGGGTATCTAGTATAAAAACTTCAATTGAGTTAAAATACTTTAAATTTAGGAGATGCTTCATCCAGAGTGTATTCTTTCCTTGTATTGAACTTCTTTACTTCTCTATTCTGCATCAAGAGCTTAAAAATATCTAAAAGGAATTGAGTACTGTATCAGGAGTCTAACAGTATTGTTTTTGATGTTAGAATAATATTTTTTTCTCTACAGACGAGTTATTTTTTTGGGGGGGCCACACCCAGTGACGCTCAGGGGTTACTCCTGGCTATGCGCTCAGAAGTCGCTTCCTGGCAGGCACGGGGGACCATATGGGAACGGGAGATCGAACCGTGGTCAGTCCTAGGCAAGGCAGCAGGCACCTTACCTCCTGCGCCACCTCCTGGCTCCCAACGAGTTATTTCTTTTAAAAACACTAAATTTGGGACTCTCAGTGTCCTCGTTTCTAAATTGAGAAGTCAGTTTTATGGGATTACAAGACCTTTTATAAGTTCAATGTTCTTAAAAAGATTCCAATTTTAAAATTGAGTATGGCCTGCCTGCATAATGGAAAGGGAAACATAAGAATTAAAAAGTGCAACAATATTATAATAGCATCATGTCCCTTGGTAGCTTTGGAATAAATGTGTTATTGTTAAATACTGTGGTACCATCTTAGCAAGGCAAACAGAAATGTAATGTTTGCTAATTGAACTATAAAAATAATAATTACATTTGATGTAGAAGCAAAGTCACTCAGCAGTGAGCTCTGATTGTATAAATGGAAGCAGTTATCATAAGAGCCCAAACCAGATTAAAAGGGAACCATTCCAATTACATCTGGGTGGAGCTGAATGTATACCAGATATGAAGAGCTTTCTGTATTGCAAGGATATTCCCTTTATATCTACTAAAAGACAGGGAAAACATGGCATTGTTTTGAATGATATTGCCTAAGTAGAACCTATTAAACAGCCAAAGAGAGTGAAATTAACGAGACAAAAGATTGGAAAATCATAAGCATCAATCATACTTTTGTCAAGGGTGCCTGCATGATTTTAGTTTTCCTGAGAAAGTTTTCTTTTTTGCCCATCAAACAAAACCAGATACATTAGTGTGGGAGACATAATCTACTTTTGGAGATTCAGCAAGCAGAGCATAAAGTTCCCACAGGCATATTCAGAAAGCTCAAGACACCAGTTGTAGAGAAGCCTGAGAGCATCCTCAGACACAGGTCAACTCATCACTCAGCAGAATGGGCATGACCTTAGTAACTATGGTTTCTAAGTAACCTGCCAACAAACTGGTGAAAACTCAATGTCCCTCCCCAATTTTCAGATCTATCCAGAAAATCAATAATAAATAGGGTAATATTATGAGCTCAATAGAAATTCTGCTGTGTCCCAGAGGTATCATTTACCTGAGATCAAACTGTGTGTTCTCCAAATCCTTATCCCATTTGCAGTTTAGTTCTTTGGTCCCTGTTTATCACCTAATGAACCTATTCCAGTATATAAGCCACATTGTCTATTTAATCTGTTTGTTCATATTTCTCTTGATTCAAATCTAATAGTTATCAAGATTTTTTAAAAATAATCCTCAGGGGATGCTTACTGAATGGTGGAATTGATTAGGAATTTCATTGTTTGACTCTTTTGGAAAAGCATTCAAATTAGGCTGACAACAAATTTTCTCAGAAACTTAAGAGCAAAGTTATTATATTCTATAGCTTATGATATGTGAGAAATTTGCCAGGACTTCTTGTCAGAATATTTGAATGAGTTTTTTTATTATACAACAAATTTTCTTTGGAAATCCCCTTTTCCCAATAACAGATCTCACTTGGCTTCTAATTTCAGCTCAAGCTGTGCCTCAACCAGCAATTTTTCCCACATCCCTCCCAACCAAATCACATCCATAATTTTTTTCCAGAATGCAAAATATAGAAACAAGCATCTGTTTGGACAAAATCAGTTTTCACTTGTGAAAGTAGATGCTTCGTAAAAATCACAGGAAACAAGAAAAATGTCTGAGAATAGAACTACACTTTGAGAGGATGCAAAAACCTCACGGTTCTGTTTGGACAAATAGGTAAAAAGCATACTGATTTACTTGGTCATTAGATTTCAATGAATCCCCTATTTTGGTTTAGACTTCAGGTTATCTGAGACTTGGCACATCATAGTAAAATATCATTAAAATATCCCTGTATATACTGTAAAATAAGAATTTAACTAGGATTAATCATGCAAAGAAAAATATCTATTCCTTGTTTGCACAAAATGGTATTCCAAAAGCCATTTTCTTACTTCCAAATAATAATACATAGATAAATTCTTAATTTATTCATATATATATACATATATCAGGAACTCATCAAATAAATATTGTGTAAATATTTGGCTTGCTAGTCATTGAATTTTACCATATTTATTCTATAATTTGTTGAGCTCATTTTTAGGATGAACTTTGAAGCATTTATGAAAGACGGTGACTTCTTTGAGAGCATCTGTATTATTGAAAAAGACAGGATTTTCATACATGATACCCAGGTTTTTTTTTTTGGGGGGGGGTCACACCCGGCAGTGTTCAGGGATTACTCCTGGCTCCATGCTCAGAGATTGCTCCTGGCAGGCACGGGGGACCATATGGGGCACCGGGATTCAAACCGATGACCTTTTGCATGAAAGGCAAACGCCTTACCTCCATGCTATCTCCCTGGGTCCCTGATAGCCAGTTTAAAGCAGTTAATTTCATAACAGTTGGAACACAAGTATAGACTTTTCAAGTCACATGGTATATGTTAAGATCCTAGCTTTTAAACAGTCATTTGTTTATCTATTTTTAAAAACAATGTTTTGTAATTAATGAACTTTCAATACACTTTAAGGTATTTTTTAAAAATAGTTTCATGTATGTATGTTTTGCCTAAAAATATTTAGTCTACAATCTCTTTGGATTTAGAAACCTGGGTTATATATCTTTTTTTTTAATGTCTTTAATTTTGCTTAAATCCCCCAGAGGATTGAGACTATTCTGTGGTATCTTCCTCTAACTTATTTCACTTAGCATAATAGTTTTCTTTTTCTTTTATTTAATATATTTATTTATACAATTTGATTACAAACATGATTATAGTTAGGTTTCAGTCATATAAAGAACACACCTCTCCACCAGTGCAAAATTCCCATCACCAATGCCCCAAATCTCCCACCTCCCTACCCCTCTGCCTATATTTGAGACAGATTTTCTATTTCCCCCATCATTTACATTGTTGCATTATTTGTCAGTGTAGTTATTTTTCTAACTGCACTCACCATTCTTTGTGGTGAGCTTTATATTCTGAGATGGACCTTAAGCCCTCATCTATATTGTCTCTGAGAATGATTACAAGCATGTTTTTTTTTATTTTTCTTAAAACCCATAGATGAGTGATGCTATTCTGTGTCTATCTCTCTCCCTCTGACTTATTTCACTCAGCATAATACATTCCATGTACATCCATATAAAGTAAAATTCCATGAACTCATCTCTCCTGACGGCTGCCTAATATTCCATTGTGTATATATGCAACAGTTTTTTTAGCCATTCCTCTGTTGAAGGTCATCTTGGTTGTTTTCAATGTCTGGCTATTGTAAATAGCAATGCAATGAATACTGGTGTGAGGAAGGGATTTTTGAATTGTATTTTTGTGTTCCTACGGAATATCCCTATGTATAGCTAGATCCTATGGGAGTTCAGTTTCAAGTTTTTTGAGCAATCTCCATATCAGTTTCCATAAAGGTTGAGCTAGATGGCATTCCCACCAGCAGTGAATAGGAGTTTCTTTCTCTCGCCAGCACTGCTTATTCCCATTCTTTGTGATATGCTCCAATCTGTATGACATGAGATGGTATCTTGTTGCTGTTTTGATTTGCATCTCTCTGATGATTAGTGATGTGGAACATTCTTTCATATGCCTTTTGTCCATTTGCATTTCTTCTTTGAAAAGTGTCTGTTCATTTCTTCTCCCCAAATTTTTGATAGAATTCGATGATTTTTTTTCTGTTAAAGCTCTGTTAGTGCCTTTATATTTTGGATATTACCCCCTTATCTGAAGGGTATTGGGTGATTAGTTTCTTCCATTCTTATGATTCTTTTATCCTGGTCACTGTTTCATTTGAGGTGCAGAAACTTCTCAGCTTAATATATTCCCTTCTGTTTATCTCTACTTCCACTTGTTTGGAGAGTGCAGTTTCCTCTTGAAGATGCCTTTAGTCTCAATGTGATGGAGTGTTTTACCTACGTATTGTTCTATAAACCTTAAGGTTTCTGGTCTGATATCAACGTCTTTAATCCATTTAGATTTTGCTTTCATAGATGATGTTAGATGGGGGTATAAGTTCTCTTTTTTTGCAAGTGGCTAACCAGTTTTGCCAACACCACTGTTGAAGAGACTTTACTTGATCCATTTAAGATTTCTTGCCCCTTTATAAAAAATTAAGTGATTGTATTTCTGGGGAACATTCTCTCAGTACTCAAGCCTACTCAAAGGTCTGTCCTTATTCCAGTACCATACTGTTTTGATAGCTGTTGCTTTGTAATACAGTTTAAAGCTAGGGAAAGTAATGCCTCCCATATTTCTTTTCCCAAGGATTGTTTTAGCTATTTGAGGGTTTTTATTGTTCCAAATGAATTTCAGAAGGGTTTTATTCACTTCTTTGAGGAATGTCATGGGTAGCTTTAGAGAAATAGCATGAAATCTGTGCAATGCATTGGGGAGTATTGTCATTTTAATTATTTTAATCTTGCCAATCCATGAGCAGGGTATGTGTTTCCATTTCTGGGTTTCCTCTCTTATTTCTTGAAGCAGTGTTTTATAGTTTTCTTTGTATAGGTCCTTCTCGTCTTTAGCCAAGTTGACTCCAAGATAATTGAGTTTGTGTTGCACTAATGTGAATGGGGTTGTTTTCTTAATGTCCATTCTTCCCTATCATTATTGGTGTATAAAAAGACCATTTATTTTTTGCATTAATTTTGTAGACTGCCACATTGCTATATGAATCTATTGTTTCTAGAAGCTTTTTGCCAGCGTCTTTGGGGTGTTCTAAGTAGAGTATCAAGTCATCTGCAAACAGTGAGATCTTCACTTCTTCCTTTCCTATCTGGATGCACTTTATGTATTCTAATTGTTTACTCACTATAGCAAGTAGCTCCAGTACTATGCTAAATAGGAATGATGAGAGAGAACAGCATTATCTTGTACCAGAATTTAGAGGAAAGACTTTTAGTTTTTCTTTATTGAGGATAATATTTGTCATTGGTCTGTGGTAGATGGCCTTAAATATATTGAGAATGGTTTCTTTCATTCCCATCTTGCAGAGAATTTTTATCAAAAATTTGTGTTGGACCTTATCAACACCTATCGACACTTTTTCTGCATCTATTGATATGATCATGTGGTTTTTATTTTTCTTGTTGTTGATATTGTGTATTATGTTGATAGATTTATGGACGTTAAACCATCCTTGTATTCCTGGAACGAAACCTACTTGATCGTAGTGAATGACCTTCTTGAAGAGGCATTGATCCTATTTGCCAGCATTTTATTTAGGAGTTTTGCATCTGTGTTCATCAGGGATATTGGTCTATAGTTTTCTTTTTTGGCTGCATCTCTGATTTTAGTATCAATGTGAGGTTGACTTCAAAAAAACTATATGGAAGTGTTCCCGTGTTTTCAATTTCATGAAAGACCCTGGCCAGTATTGATAGTAATTTCTCTAGAAAGGTTTGAAAGAATTAATTAGTGAATCTATCTGGGCATGGTTTTGTTTTGGGGCAGACATTTGATTATCATTTTAGTTTCCTCAATAGTAATGGGGGTGTTTATATATGCTACATCCTCCTCATTCAACCGTAAAAGGTTATAAGAGTCCAAGAATTTTTCCATATCTCCTAGGTTCTCATGTTTTGTAGCATAGAGTTTCTCAAAGTAGTCTCTGATTATCCTTTGAATCTTTGTAATATCTGTAGTGATCTTCCCCATTTCGTTTCTAATACAGGTTATCAAGTTTTCTCTTTTTCTTTGTGAGTTTTGCCAGTGGTCTATCAATCTTGTTTATTTTTTCAAAGAGCCAAATTCTGCTTTCGTTGATCTTTTGGATTGTTTTTTGGGTTTCCACTTCATTAAATTCTGCTCTAAGCTTTATTATTTCCTTCTATCTCCCTATTTTTTTGGTTTCTTTTGTTGATCAGTGTTTTTTTTTATTTTATAAACTGCGTCATTAAGGTATTCAGGTATTCCCCTTCTTCCTTCCTAATGTGTGCTTGGAAAGCTATAAATTTTCATCTCAGTACTACTTTTGCTGGGTCCCTTAGATTCTAATAGTTTGTGTCTTCATTGTCATCTATTTTCAGGAAAGTTTTGATTTCTTCTTTGATTTCTTCTCAGACCCACTGGTTGTTCATTACCAGGCTGTTTAATTTCTAGTTGTTAACGTACTTTTTTTTTTATGTATCTTTGTAGTTCACTTCTAATTTCAGAGCCTGTAGTCACAGGAGGTAGCCTGTCAAATTTCTATCTTCTTGATTTTATGGAGATATGTTTTATGTGCCAGCATGTGCTCTATCCTGGAGAATGACCCATGTATGTTGGAGAAGAATGTGTATACAGTCCTCTTTCTTCCATTTCTCTTTTCAGGGCTAGTATATTTTTGTTGAGTTTCAGTATGGTTGACCTATCAAGTGATGAAAGGGCTGTTTTGAGGTTTTCCACAATTCTTGTGTTATTATTGATATCCTCTTTCAAATTTGTCAATAATTGTACTAGATATTTTGCTGGTCTCTCATTGAGTGCATATATATATTTAGTAGTGTGATTTCTTCCTGTTGCACATATTCCTTGATTAGTATGAAGTGTCCATTTTTTGTGCCTTCAAACTTTTCTGAGTCTAATGTTTGTGTCGCCTAATGTTAACATAGCCACTCCAACTTTTTAAGGATGTTGTTTGACTGGATGATTTCCTCCAGCCTTTGATTTTGAGTCTATCTTTGTTCTGACTATCTAGGTGTGTTTCTTATAAGCAACAGAAGCTTGAATTCATTATTTTGATTCATTTAGCCTGTGTCTCTTAACTGGTGCATTTAGTCCATTGTCATTGAGGGAGATGATTGTCATGGGATTTAATATCATTTTTGTGTATAAGTTTGGTGTGTGTTTTGGTCTGTTTTTTCTTAAAGTGGATCTTTCAGATTTTCTTTTCATGCTTATTTTTCATCTGTAAAGTTTCTGAATTGTTGCTTATCTATGAAGCTATGTAACCTTCCTTCAAACCTGAACGTGAGTTGGGCTAGGTGCAGTATTCTAGGTGAAGACTCCATTTCATTCGGTCTTGTCACAATATTCCACCATTTTCTCCTGGCCTTGAAAGTTCCTTGTTACATGTCTGCTGTAAATCTTGTTTTTGTTTTTGTTTTTGGGCCACACCCAGTGACGCTCAGGAGTTATTCCTGGCTATGTGCTCAGAAGTCGCTCCTGGCTTGGGGGACCATATGGGAAACCGGAGGATTGTACCGTAGTCTGTCCTAGGCTAGCGCAGGCAAGACAGGCACCTTACCTCAGCGCCAGTGCCCGGCGTCTGCTGTAAATCTTATGGATGTTCCTTTGAATGTAATTTCCCTTCATGATCTTGCTGCATTCAGTATTCTTATTTCTATCTGTGGGATTCGTCATTATGACTAAGATGTGTGTTGGGTGCTTTTCTTCGGGTCTCTTTTAGCTACTAGTCTTCATGTATGCAGGATTTGATTGCACACAGTCTTTAACTCTGTGATCATGTCTTTTACTATTGATTCTTCCTGAGATCTCCTTATTGCGATTCTGGGACTCCAATGATTATTATGCTGTTTCTGTTGAGTTTATCAAAGACTTCTATTTTCATTTGTTCACATTCTTTGAGTACTTTTTTCATTGTCTCATCATTTGCCTTAAGGTTCTTTTCCAATCTCTTCTGCTGTATGGAGATGCTCTGCATTTTATCTTCCAGTTCACTGATTCTGTCCTCAGCTGCTGTTACCCTTTTGGAGAGGCTGTCCATTGAGGTTTTCAATTCAGCTAGTGTGTTTTCAGACCTGTTATTTCAGTTTGGAGTTTTCTTATTTCTATATTTGTCTTTTGTTCAACTTGCTCTATGTTTTCTTTGATTTCTATCAGGATCCTCCATATATCTATTCTAACTTCTTATCTGAAAGATTAATCAGATGGTTGGTATTTTGGGGGTCATCAGAACTATCATCTTCATTCTCTGTGCATGGTGTTTGTCTGTGAGATTTTCCCATTTTATTGCCTGAGGTGTGATTTTTTTCTATGTGTTGTGGTGGTGTTCATTTGTGGCCGCGTTCTTTTGGAGCCTCTAAGAAACAGTTTTCTTGGCCTTCTCAGGAGAATTTCAGGAGACAGAAAAGTAGAGAAACAATAAAAGGTGACAGATTTTCTAAGTCTCTCTCCCAGTTGCTACACTGACACCTTCGGCCTTAAGAGACAAAGGAGCTACCTTTCTGCTGGGGTGTCAGTTTTCGCTGAGTCTTTCTTGACCTGTCTGCTGGAGTGCCTCCAGGAGAGAGTTTTCGCTGGGTCTTTCTTCACCTTCTCTGGATTGTTTCAGGAGACAGAAGAGAAGAGAAACAGGCAAAGGGGTCAGATCCTCTCCATCTCTTCCCAGTTGCTAAGTTCACAGCAGAGGCCACCTGGGTTATTTTTCTTAAAACAATGTCTTTGAAATAGCGTTTGATAATCTTAATATTCTTTTAATTATCATTTATTTTTTAGGATTTTATTCAACAGTGATTGATACCCAATCTTAGTAGTACTGGTGGATAATGCAATACTGGAATTGAAGTTAGAACTTATTATAGGCTCTACTCTTTAGGCTATCTCCTCATCCTGCTCTAAGCTTTCTTTATATAATTTTATGGATAAAATATGCTGAATTTTAACTTCCATTGAATTTCTTCTTTCAATTGATTTTCTAAAGCATATATCTAATGATAGAAATTAAAAAATTATTTTGAGGGTTTGCATTTTCAAAGTAACTAAAATTATATTTTGGTATGTTAATAAAAATAAAAACCAATAATAGGTTTCCATCTTAATTGACTCTCATTGGTTCAATTTAACATAATCTCTGCTTTATTTTCTAACTTGAAATATAAAATAACAAATAAAATATTACTCTGGTATCAAAATTCCATGTCTTTACACTTATTTTTAACATTCAAAGATAGGTAATTTACACAGATATAACATAATTAAATAAGTAAGTTTTGCAGCTAGAATGGTAGCACAGTGGTAGGGCATTTGCTTTGCATGCAGCTAACCAGGATGGATGAAAATTCCATCCCTAGCATTTTATATGGTCCCCCAAGCCAGGAGTGATTTCTGAGTGCAGAGCCAGAAGTAACCCCTGAGCACCACAAGGTGTTCACCCCACACAAAAAATAAGTAAATAAGAAGTTTTGAGTATTTAAATATAATTGCTGGTTGGATTGAGAAAAGTTTCCTGGAAGTGGTGAAATTTGGATTGAGCCATGAATTAGATAGAGTAAGAACAGATGTAGGAAAGACTTAGAATGAAGGCATGAATGAATTAAAAACCACTGATGGTAATTTAAATAAGCATGATGACATTATGTTAGAAGAGCAGGTTGTAGTTGAAGGATGCTTTAATGAATGCCTTTATATCACACATGAGAGACAAAACTACTGAGCCAGTGCAGGAATTCAAATATGTACATATAGAATTTGTATTCATTCTGCATTTATTGCTATGTTGCTGAATTTTTCACAATGAGACAGTCAATAGTGAACTTTCAAAACCTCACCATTTTCACTTTCACCTAATCTTAGAATGACAAATAGAACTCTATTCTTTAGTTAGTCCTATAAAGTAGTAATGACATACATATGTGATAGCCCTTAGAAATGAAGAATCTGAGAATCTTGTATTCTGATATTATCTAGACTTATTGCCTGTGTATTATCTTCATTATTATTTACACTGTAATAACATTTTATATTTTATATAAAATATATATATATTAAATATATTTCATTTTTATTATATGTTTTCAAAATGACACCAAATTTTAAATACCCTAAGACTAGTAAGTTTTAAAATACCAAACACTTGTCCATATATGCCTGTAATAGCTTTAATAATAGCTTTTAGTAAATAGTATGAACATCAATTAAGAGGAAAAATGATATGTAGAAATCATAGATCTTTTCCAGAAGACCAGAAATCTTAAGTTAT
>PVKC010020718.1:0-18482 GCA_004027635.1 Crocidura indochinensis
GGCATTTCTCCCAGCTGATGATTGGGTTAGAACTGAATTATTTCTTAATTGAGTTTATATTTTAAAAGCAGGCTGGCCAATGCAGAATGTAGAAGAGAAATTATAATGTTTAACTCTAAAGAGAAAGCAAATGTTTTAGAATTTTCCATTTCCCAGATGTAGAGGGTTCAGGATACCCTTGTACCACTCTGGCCTGAGTCACTGGAATGGGGTAAAGAGTCAACTTCTTGAGCCTACTCTTGGATAGCTATTAATCTTTGAAAATATTATGTTCTCCCCTTATCACAAATGTTTATTTGAGTGTAAGTAACTAAAGTACAATGAAATATATAAATATAAATGTATAGATAAATATATTGTCACATCAATAGTGCTCAACCATTACACATAGCTCATGGTAACCACATAACTCAGAGAGGGGTTATTCTCATCCTCCCAGGACATTCATTTGACACCCACTCCAAAAAGAACTCTTTTAAATATTGCTGCAGGTAATAACCCTTCCCCAGTCAGGAAAAGAAGCAGGCCCCTTTTGTAAAAAACAGAGCCACATAGAGACCATTTCTCACATGCCTGTGCTAGCAATTGCTCGATCTTGCTGCAAAAATAAATGCTTTTTAAATAACTTTTATAAAGAAAAAAAAGAAGTAAAAGAATTCCATTACTGTTTTTCTAATACTGACTGAATAAAAAGCAATGTTCTGAGTTGTAAGATTCAACCCTTCAGGGTTCAGAAGGGAAGATACATCAATATTTACTAGTTGTCTTTATCCTTCATTAAATATTAGCTTAAACTTAAAAACCCAAGGTTTTTGTTTCCTTCTTCCCTTAAGCCACATTTCACTTTGTCTCTTGCTCTTGGGGCGTAATAATCATTTCAGAAGCAATGGGAAAAACCTGAACCATGTCCATGACAGTTATCTTGTCTTTAAGTAATGCAAGCACTTGGAGATGAGAAAGCTTTGCTTTCTGTACCACAGCTACAGACATATCCATGGGAATTAGTCTGTGCTACTTACAGAACTGAAAGTGAACAAAATGAGAAAGAATTATCTAGAATTTTGGGTAAAACCTTAGTAGCAGAATGAAAAAAGGGGAGCCCCTGCATTTCATAGTTCACCCTCAGAGGTAGGGTGTTGACAGTGCTTGCTCAGTTTACATCATTATAGACTCTGACTATGTTCTAGGAATTATATTCTAGGTGTTGAATCTGCAGGGTCATCTCCTATACAGCCTTTTGCCTCGTCTCTTAGCCCCTGGGAAAACAGTACACATCAATTGCCAGAGACAAGAGAAGATCTCCTGTCTGGGCAGAGCCCAAGACAAGTCATTATATAAAATTGGCAAGCTGGTCCAAAGAGCAGATTTCCTATTACATATTAAAATATTCATGGTGCTGTCCTCCCTGGGGTCTATTTCCTTTCTAAACACAGACTGAATAAAATTCCTGACACTGTCTCTGTAGGGGATATATATTAAATACTCAGCTTTTCTTATCAATATTGAAGCTAAGCCTTGTGAGGCGAAATCACTTGCCTTAAATCACAGCTTGCCAAGAGGAATCCAGGTGTGCTGGCATCTGATCCTGCTTTGTAAAACCTCATCATAATTACAGAGCATATGACAAGGAATATGACCAATATGTGAAGAATTTTGAAAGTGAAGCAGTTATTTAATCAAAGTCACTTAAATGATTTATGGTGGACAAGATCAAAGGCTGAATGTTACAAAATTAAGCATAAATCCAAACAGAAGCTGTAGGGGGGGCTTTTTAGTTTCTTCACATTAGGGGTATCTGCATGTAGCCAAAAATTATCCTTACTGTAACAGAACCCAAACACTAACCCTAAAACTAGCCCTAATACAATCCATATCTTTATAGAAACCATAACAATGCTTGGCCTAAATTTACCTACTGGCCTCAATTGAACAAAACCCTGCGCTTAACTTTCATATTTAAATTTGAACATAGAAGAACCCTACCCTAACCCTAGTGCTAACCCAATCCACATCTAAATAGAGACCCATGAACAAGATTCAGCCAAATTTACCTATTAGTTTCACTTGAACATTTGCCCAATACTTTTCATTCATTTTCAAGTTGAAACATAGCCAAGCCAATTTCCTTACTTAACAGATCCCTATGCCTAACATTAACCAGGATCCTAAACCTAATCCAATCCACATCCTCACTAGCCTCAATTGAACAACTGTCCTGTACTTTACTTTTATTTACTTTTGAACATAGCCATGCCCTCAATCTAACAAAACCCTACTCCAAATCCTAATCCTTTCCCCATATTTGAACTCTTATGTGAAAAGGAACGCAACAAACGTTCAAATATTTGCAACAAATAATTTTCCTTTTTGCAAGTATAAATAAAACTGGGTGAGAAGACCCTGGCCTTCAGATATCTCCTAATTTCTCTCAAGTTTAGCTATATTTCCAAACTTCAGCTATAGAAGTGAAAATAATGTACAATTCCTCCTTTTGTATTTGAAGCCAAAAGTTGAGTTAAAGAGATTTGTATTCAAGCCAAGACTCAACCTTTCATTTATTCATGAAAATGTACACGAACAGGATAGGACAGGGTTGAGATGCTTGCCTTACACAGGGCTGACCCTGGTTCCATCCACAGAGCTGTTTCTGGCCTTCTAACATTTCTAGGAGTGACCCCTAACCACAGAGCCAGAAGTAAGCCCTGAAACAAGAATGGCCCAGTTTCCTCTCCCTCAATACCTTCCAAAAGAAAAAAGTCCTTTAGAGAAACCTGGTTGCCAGTTCCATAAACAGATCACAATAACACAACTCCCTCTCTCTTATTCTTGTTTTGCTTTCTATAATTTGGCATTTATTTGTTTGATCAACTCCATGATAAATAGGGACTGGGTTTTATTTTCTTTCAGTTTTCTCCCATTCTCTTCCTTACTCTCCTTACAAGTAAACATGGCTTATCACATGACCACTTATAAACATATAGGTTGGCCTATAGGAAGTCCAATTCTGCATGTTTATGGTATCTCTCTTGAAACCAAAAGTTTATGAATGCAGAGACTTATGCCATATTAAACTATGAATCCCTGGTGTCTTGAAGAATCTGCCTTTTTAGTAGCCACTGAACAAAATCCCAAGGAATAAGTGAATGAACTAACAAATACTGTCATTCATTGAAAATTTTTATCAAATGTCTAATCACAATCTTTACCAATTACTGAGAGTTTACTAGGAACTAGATAGTGAGCAGAGAATACATCTAGCAAGCTCACTGGGTGTACTGGCAGCAAGGTTTTCTGTCAATGGGCAATGTTTTGCAATAAACAATATCCTATAGTACACTTGAATGGAAGTTACAGCCATTGGTTGATAGCTATGCATCAATGCAGGCTCATCAATTGTAAAGATGGTGGGGAAATTTGATAATGGGCAAGTGTATGTGGAGACTAGGGAGTTTTGGAGAAATCTCTTCTTTTCCTTTTAATGTTGCAGTGAAATTAAACTTCCTCTTAAAAAACAAAGTCTAAAACATAGTTTCTTCTTTTAGTATCACAATGATATGCATCTTAGAGGTTATTTAATACTTTTTTTTTCTCCCCAGCATGGAAAGTTGATAACTTCTGCCAGTATGGGTGTTAGAACAATTTCTAATGTGTTCATTTCATTTTATATAATATAATACTTATATACTGGAGGTTTCTGGGGAACATTCTTTTTTAAAGCCAATAAAACACCACAACAACCCGTTTTAAATGCTTTCATTTAATCTAGAAAAAAACCTGTGGTGCAGACTGGTCAATGAGCACTCCTAATAGGTGGCAGATGGTATGCTTTGCAGGAAAAGTCACTTAATACTTAATATATTACCAATATTCTTGTGAAGAATCTATTTGATGTTCTCCTTTTATTTCTGATCTTATGATTTCTACTAAGCAGAGGATATGATAGGGTGCCTGAGATGAACAAAACTGCCAAGAAGTTATGTGGGTTTAATACCCATAGTCCTGGGCTTAATTTCTAGCTCTGCCAATGACCAGCTGTGTAAAGTTCAGCAAGATGCCTTGCCTTCTGGCTTCTAAATCTCCTGCTGCTCTACTGCCAGTGTTCAACTGACATGCAACAACTGCTGGGTTTGGGAGTGATTTTTTTCCTTTAGAAGATAATGAGCTAATTTATTGCTGGCAGAAGATATGAAACTTTTGGGTCAGAGACAAAAGATTTCATTACTCATGGCACAGCAAGAAGCAGGCACACCAGCAATGGCCTTAGTTACCTTTGTCCCAAACCCACGAGGCAAAGTAGAAGACCCCAGACAGAGGTTAATGGGCAATGCATTTGTATTGCCACCAATGAAGTCCTGAACTCGAGGAATAAATTCCTCTTAGAGAAAGCAACAGGCGAGCCTGATCTTTGCTCTGGTTTTGTACATAATGCTAATCTCTTTATCAGAACTAGTTGCTAGTAACCCAACCATGAAGTATGGTTCAAATCCAAAAAGTTTCATGTCTTCAAATTTTGAATACAGAAAATGAATAAGCAAAAGAGATCCAGAGAGGACTGTCTCCCAATCATCATAATATTAAATTATGTCCCCGGAGAACCTAGATGATACTTAAATGCATGATCTCTTCTCTCTCTTATAAAAACGCCTTTAAATCCACTTCTTTTATTTTAGTAGTATTACCAAAGAATTCTAAGATGTTTAAGCTACAGCAAGGCATTGCAAAAATCAATCCAATAGCGATAAAATTTTAGTAAGCGATTACAAATTGCACATATTTCTGAAGAGTGATCCAATGTTTTATTTTAAATGATCAAAAAAACCTTTAATATTGTCTTTTCTGAGAAGAAAATATTCTAATTCAGTCTCTTCACTTAAATAGCCGAGAAACTGAGAAGCAGAGTTCAGGAACTTCTCCTGGGTCCACAGCAGGGTTTATACTGGGATCTATACAGAGTTTCTGCTAGAGTGTGCACATCCTCTGATGTACTATACTGTGTCTAATGTCTTCTGCCCTAGGTTCTGCAGGGGACAAAACTGACAAAGGCATAGAAGGTCTGGAGAAGGTGAACACAACTCTGTGTTCTTCAGCCTTCTTATACCTGTACTAATCCATGGACCAGAAGTTATAACAAAGATGGTAGAACAGTAGTTTTAAATAGTCCTACAGATTCAAATTGGTTGGTACTAATCTGTGTCCTGATGTTTGAAGAACACTGCCATACCCTTAAGACTTGGTAGGGGAAAAGTACCTGTGCATTAAATAACTTATGGAAGTTACACCATTGTTTACTATCCCTCTTCTACAGTAAGCATGAGGGAGTAGATGAATTGATCTAACTTTCTGATGGTAAGCAACCCATTATTAATAGCTATAAGTCAATAGAGATGTGGCTAAATTCAAGGCAAAGCAAAGCCCTGAAATTCTATTGGGCAGATCTGAGATGGGCACTGACCCATGGTTCTGAGGAGTTGGCTTCAGTATGAGCTATATGAACTGCTTGAGTAGACGGTTTCCATTTCACTGAATAATTAAGAATTTCTCCTGTACCTTTACCAATAGCGACAGCTCATGTAATGCATCTCTCTAAATCACTCACATGTCTGCCTCTTCCCCCCACTATTATTTCCAAATAATTTATTGCATCATTGAACCTTTTATTCACCACCCCCATTTTTTGGTGCCAATGGGGCTATTCTTTATTTCAGAAAGTCTGACATATTATTATAAAATTTAACTGGCATAATTGCTAATGGAATTAGAAAAGTTAAAGGTTAAAAGTTAGAAAGTTGAGTGTGTTTTATGGGTTTATCTCTAAAAGTCTGAAAGAGTTGTCTTTGTTTTAAAAGGGTATCAGGGTCTAGAAGCAGACAGATGAGGTGCACAGCAACGTTATGCTGCCATAACTGCATAAAAATGCATAATTTCCTTATCTATTTTGACCGTATCTTTTAAACTTCAAGACAAAGGAAGTTATAGTGGCCTGAGCTAAGAGAATATCAGAGGGAAGAGTTATTAGCATAGGTGAAAAGAAAACACATAGCTTAGTAAATACCTTTCAATATGCCCTCCTGAAAAACCTGGTGTGCTGTAAAACAGGCCCCTAAAAATAATGAGGGGGTAACTTTTAAAAACTAGGCAATATTGTTTCCAGAAGCCAGTGACAATAATTGGTTCCTGGGATATAATTTGACATCTCAAGCAGGAAACATTGAACTCTGGAGTTTTAAGTATCCTCAGGGGATATAAAATTGTACAAAGTTTTTCTTAAAGTAGCCCAGCTGACTTGCAGGTGCTGACACAGGTGATAAAGAGGACACTGAGTGAAAGCAGCCATTGAGAGCAACTCATATTTCTCCTGGAGGAAGCTGTAGATGTGTGTCTATTTTATAGACATATCTGAAAAAGTCCCTACCAATGCAGTTCCACATTGAAGACTTTTTATTTCCTCATAGAAGTTCATAATTCTATTCTTTGTATTTCACTCTACATCTCTCTTGGAAAAATCGTGGATGAGTCAATCTAACTATCATGGTACACTGATATCATTCATCTTTTCCTTCACCCGTCATTGGTGAAGTAACCAGGAGGTTACTTCATGAAGAAGGAACAAGAAGAGAAAAGACTTTACCCTGAGAGACAATCTAGCACACAATTGTGAGGAAGCAGTCATGGCACAGACCTTAGGACAGTTCAGGTCGAAAATTGGTCAAGATGCTGTTTTTTTAAACAAGCCCAGTGATGGTCTAAGACAACCGAAAAAGAAAGGATAATAGGGCATTGATTGATGCAGCTTCATTCTTAGATGCAACCTTCATTTTAAGATTTTACATAATTTTGTATCTACTGCATGGATTTTCATAACTTTATATGGACACTTGCATAACATGACATTCTTGTACTCTTGAATGGAAGTAACACTTTAGATAATGGCCCATGTGCTTTTTGGCATCAGACAGGTAACCCACCAATTACAAGGACTTGTTTAACATGAAAATGACAAAGTAGAGCACAATGATGGAGACAAATTCATTATCTTTAAAAGGTCCTCAGATTATTCCTTCCATGAACATGTAGAGGAAGAAAATCTGTTCAGTCTAGTTTCTATGCAGGGGCTAGAGGAGAGATGCTGAAATAGACTATTCACCCTCTCTTAAAGAGGGGAGAGTGAACATCCTGGGTTACAGAAGCAAAAACTAAAATTTTGCCTAGTATAGTTTTAACAGCCAACACGTAAATTCTAAAAGACAGGAATGAGAACTAAGGAACAAAATGAGTGTCTACTAAGTAGACTAGAAGGACTTTGCAGTTTATAGTCTTGACACTTTGTTTGAATAGAAATGATCTAAAATAAATTCCCTTGAGCAAAAGAAAATATCCAGTAAGATACTTTGTGCGTAAAACACTCTTAGAAAATGGTTGATGCATTTCTTTTTCTCAAAAATAAAGCACCATTTTGCTAACCTACACACTAATTTTAAAATATCTCTTTTAGTTTTCAAATTCTTTTTCTGTTCGTCTCTTTAGTCCAAATGAAAAACCAGAGGTTCTGTTTATATATATATATTTAAAAAAAAGCACCAAGCACCAAGCCCAAAATCTGCTCTCTTAGTCAGTCCTCTTCAAGCCTCTTCATTCAGCCCAAGCTGATCATTATTAATCACCCTGGAGCTGCCAAAAGTTTCTAGTGCTTTCCAATTTGAAGTACTTTCCTTTTACAAGTAAGATCAGATAACTGTGTTATTTGGCTTTTCATTAAAATTAGTCTTACCCATTTGAAGCATATTTTCCCTCTAAATTTCTGTTCTCATACAGACCAGCACCACTTAAATTTCCTTTACTTTTGCAAAATTTCAAAGTTGGAAACTTAAAAATTTTTTAACTTTTGCTCTTGACCACCACTTTTCCATTTCTGCATTTGCTATTTTAATCCCAAATTGTGCCCCTGTTTGATTTGGCTGTCTACTTTTGGCTGCCATTACTCTTCTATCTCCTAACTTTTCTGTATCTAATTTTGCTTTTCAGCAACTTGAACTTCCTTCCTCAAGCCGGAAGAACACCTTGATAGTGGAGTTCTGTTTCACTCACTCTCTTTGACAATACCCAAATACTTCACAAAACTCCATAAACAGATTCTTGTTACTCAAGCAAAAAGAGAAATTGTGAGAAAAGGGGATTAGTGAAGACATGGAGGTTTTCAGTTTGAAATGGTTTTCAGTTTTCTGCCTGAAATGGCTAAAAGATATTTCTTTTCTTTTTTTTTTGGTTTTAGGGCCACACCCAGTGATGCTCAGGGGTTACTCCTGGCAATGCGCTCAGAAGTTGCTCCTGGCTTGGGGGACCATATGGGGCACGGGGGATCGAACCGAGGTCCGTCCAAGGCTAGCGCGGTAAGGCAGGCACCTTTACCTCCAGCGCCACCGCCCGGCCCCTAAAAGATATTTCTTTTCATTTAATATGGCTACCACATTGGCGGTTGGTCCTAAAAGGGGTATATGCTGCGGTAAAAAAAATGTTGGAGCTTAAGTGATAGTACAGCTGATATTGAATTTGCCTTATAAGTGGCCAACCTGGGTTTAATTCTGGGAATGCCATACAGACTCTCTAGCCCACCAGGAATGATCCCTAAATACAGAGCCAGGAATAAGTTCTGAGTACTGCTGGATGTGGCATGGCTCAAAGTGAAAGAGAGAGCGTGATAGAGGAGAATAAGTGAGAGATGGGGAGGAGAGATGAAAGAGAGAGAGAACACTGTAGTAAAAAAATAGCTCAAGTTAAATGTTACTATTAATGCCATGTGGATTTCATGTGTCTTCTGAGATGATGGAATGAGAAGAGATTTCTGTTGGGGTATCCTCCCTTAGCCTACAGCCTGTTGCCATTAGCAAAACACACAAGCCCAATTGGAATGTATTCTACAGTATTCCCAGCCCTACTACTCAAAACTGTTAAAAGTATACACAATAGAAACAATTGAGAAACTGTCACAGATCAGAGATCAGAGTAGACTAGGAAGAAGGATGAGATCATGAAATGTCAGGTCCTGGACTGGATTCTAGAACCGGAAAAAGATAGTAATGGAAAAACTGAGGATGTGAATAAAGGCTCAGGTTCAGTTAACAGTATTAGATCAATACTGGCTTCTCAGATTTAGCAATTATATAGGATATATAGAAAACAAAACTAAAATCAACTTGTTGTACAATCATACTCTGTACTCTGCTTTTTTTCTGTAAATATAAATCAATCCCAAAATAAAAACTTAAAATTTTGAATCCAAAGAATAAGCTATCCCAAAATAAAATAAAATAAAAACTTAAAATAAAATAAAAACTTAAATAAAATAAAATAAACACTTAAAATTTGAATCCAAAGAATAAGCTATCCTCAAAGGCCTTTCATGACTTTAGCCTCTAGTTCTAGTTTTAACTGGGAGATAGGAGATGAGGTATCAAATCTAAGATCTGAAACATGTGAAGCATGTACAGTACCACTGCACTATACTCCCAGTAATCCTACATATTTCTTTTACATATTTCTTATAATTGTGTATATACTTTATGTGACAATTTGTATGGCTTTAGGTTTAATACTTCTACAATAGTTTCTTTCCTTCAAGAATCTTTTCTTCAAGAATCTTTTTACTTTATGTGACAATTTGTATGGCTTTAGGTTTAATACTTCTACAATAGTTTCTTTCCTTCAAGCATCTTTTAAGCTCTCATCAATTCTCTATAAATCAACAGGAGTGACTATCCTCATCTTTGATTGTCCCAGCCTCTCTAGGCCTGATTCATTCATTTATTCACTCATTCACTTCTTATGCCTTTATTTGACATTATCCATATAAAGGTATATTTTGGGGTTGGAGAGACAGCAAAGCAGATAAGCGTGCTTTGCTTATTCTTGAACTTAACCTAGGTTCAATCTGGCACCCATATGGTCCCCCATTTTTACTAGGTGTTATCTCTGAATATGAAACCAGGAAAAAGCCCTGAGTACTGCCAGGTGAAGCCCCCAAAACAAAAACCCTAAACAACAACAAAAACCCCAGGAAGGCAGGCTTCGAAAAGTTTCAACTTGCCACCAATTTCCTACCATTATTTCCCACCTTTCCTTATTTTTCTCAAGCCAAGATCAGGCTGTATGAGTCCTGGAATGCTAATTTATGGAGTAGCTGGTCTCCACAGACTGTTGACAATGAGTGCCAGTACAAACAATATTTTGTGTCTTACCACACAATGGTTCCATTTTTCTATTTTGTATATCATTTTTATCTAGGTAAAGATGAAAGTGTAGATTCAGAAATTAAATTCAGTGCTTCTTTTGGCCTTACTTTGTTAAATCTCTCTCCAAACTTTCAATCCAGGACCCAAGAGCAATAATAGTTCCTCATTGAACTATTATTCAAGTTAGAAGCAGCCTAACTTGAAGAAGGGGAGCAGCCTTCAGGGAGGGGAACAATTTCAGACTTCCTTTGTTGAAGATATTCAATTTTTGGAAGCTAAAACAGCTTCTTGGGTGTGTGGAAGGCAGGGTAATTGCAACTAGATCCCTGTAGAGCTCTATGAACCTTTTTCCCTCAAGAGGGAGACCTGGTAGTAGCTCAGGGCTTGATTGAGCTGGGCACAAGGTATCTTGGTAAGGCTGATTCCCTTTTTACCCCTGGAAGTTTTCCATAGGGCAAGTCTAGGTCTGAAGAAGTCTCCAGTTGATAAAGCCACACACACACACACACACACACACACACACACACACACACACACACACACACACACACAAGCACACACACATTTCATCAACTCTTAGACGTTGTTGGTTCCAAAGGGAGAAATGATGGTAGTCTATAGTCAGGACTTGGATATTGGGGCTCAGAAAACACCTGAAATTAAATGATAATTAAACACCACTAGGTAAGTGAGACTGAAGCAGTAGAGAAAAGGTGGTTTTAAGTTGGCACATGGGGCCAGAAAAATAAATATAAATCCAGCCTTATGTAAAGAGGGATGGTCTTTAGACCAAGCATGGGATTTTAAACAGATATGACAAGATGAGTTGCAGACAGAACAATCATCTCTTATCTTAAAAGAACACTGAATTGATCTTAGGAATGCTGCTATTTTTTTTTCAGGCAAAAAACTACCATTCCCAGTCTTTGTTGCAATTAGTAATACTCACAGGTCTGGTCAATGAAATATAAGTGAGCACTACTAGATGAAAAAGCTCTTTATGTGGGTTGCTGGTAGTCATGCTGTATTCTTTCTTTTCTTCCTAGAAAGAACACAGAGGCAATGCTACAGGGGCATAGCTGTGATCACATAGCCCCAGTATTAAAAACAGAGAAAAATTGGGGGGAGGACTGTGTACCTTACAGCATGATGGAACTAACACTCAACTATATCCTTTGAAAAAAAATGTTTATAGGTGGACGACTAGTACACTTCAACTACATGATGTTTAAGAGACAAATGTTTATTAGATAGTTATTAAGGTCTGTGTAAGCTCATGGAGCTACACATTTCCAAAGGAAAAGATGGAAGCTCAGACGAGTGTCTGGTACACACGTGGGGAAATACAGCTGGCACAGTCAAGTAGTGTGGACAATTGATATTAGCCACTTGTCAGAAAGACCTTTTAAAAATTATTTGTTTTCTCTCTCCAACTTAGAAAATGATTGCCTTTGTTCTTTATTAATCCAAAGATAGAAAAGAGTGTGAAAATATCATGTCTCTAATCATTATTTAATATGTAATGATACCATATGTTATTATTCAATCAACTGCTTTGCCTCTTCTTACATTTTACTTTTCATCACTTCAATTATATTTGTCTTCCCATCCCCTCCTTTTAAAATTTCTTTATTTTCCTAACTTGGGATGTATAAACTGCAGTAAGCAGTTATTAATGTATGCAATTAATTCTAAGTTGGAAGGTTAGTAATAGATTTTATTATTATTCAAATATATAGCAAACTTGCTTTTGGAAAATCTATTATGTTCCTTTTAATATGTAACATATGATGACTTCTAAAGTGTTTTCTGTGACAGGAAGACATATATTTATTCATTTTCTTTCTATAATTTTGATGAACTTTAGTAATCTATGTTAATTTCAATGGCACATAAGAATTGTTACATGTATTTTAAATGTTTCCTGGATGAACATATATTATATATAAATATCTTTCAATAGCTACAGTACTTAAATTCACAACTTTCCTTGATTATGTACCGTTTCTTTCAGTAACTACATCAATTATAATGACCACATTTATCCCTGTACAATGGGGCTCTAATTAAGGTCCAGGTCCCACAAATGTTCTGGAATTTTATGAAAATATTTTTCTATGAGATTGGTATCATGGATTAGTTCTACTTTATTTCTAAAATCAATCAACGTCAAAAGCCTCATTCTCGGTTTTATATTTAAAAATGTTCTACATTCCTGGGCAGATCTTAAACATAGTTAAATAGATGTGTTCTCTGCATGACTTGTTCCCTCTTTGACTGAAGAAATTATGTAGCACACTAAATAGAGGAGGCAGAGATGGAAAATGGAGGCCATGAAGACAATTCAATGACTCCAAAACAAAAATGGATCTAGAGGTTTATTAGGGTACCACGTGGAGTTCACTATTTGCATCTATAAATTTTAGACTTGTCTTCAACTGCCAGTGATAAAAGATGCTCACAATATTTAAATATTTAGTGAATTAAGTCAGATAAAGTAAGATTATTTAATTAACTTAAATACCTTTGCTATGTTCAAATGCCCTCTTCAAAAATTGCTAATAATGACCTTGCTCTTGCATTGTCTTCAGGCAGACAATGGCTCTTAGCAGCCGTTAAAAAAATAGCAGCATGGATAAGGAAAGAAAATAAGAATGTTGAGAAGAGGAGAGGGAAAGGAGGAAGAAGGAAGCAGAGGGAAGGATAGAGACTGGGAATAAGTGAAAATGAGGTCTGAAAATCAGATAAACTCATTTGTCCAAATCTAGAATTTGCCATGCACTTACATGACCTTTAACACATGAATTTATTTGTGTTTGTGTGTGTGTGTGTGTGTGTTTGTGTGTGTAAGTGTAGAGGTATTTTCAAGCAGTGCTTAGGGGCCTATGTATCACTTCCAGGGATACTAGGGCTAGTTGCATAGATCTGACAGTTCATGAATACCTGGGTATGGTTGCTCAAGCCCCCTGTTTTGGGGAACCACAAGGCTCACCTATTTTGGTCTTTGGGGAGTGAAGAAGATGTGTTGCCAGAGAGTGAGCCCAGGATCTACTGCCTGGCAGGCATATGTTCTATCTAGTGCTTGGAGCTATCTCCTCCCCTGTGCTCAGTGAAATTCTTAATTGTGAGTCTAAGGATTTCTTGCTATGCAAAATAAGGATAGTAAAATCTCCTTCATAAGTTTGTGCTAAGAAAAATCATAAGTCAAAAGTGTTTATACACAGAAACCTAGATATATGTTAATTGCTTTCTTTTTCTCTTTCTGACTCCTCTAAAAATAGAGAAAGGGTATAAAAAGAACAAAGTTAATAGCTTTGGTGATCTTTTTATATTCTTTAATTACCTATATATCTTATTAAATATAGTATTGTCTAAGTACTTAAGCTGTACAAAACTGGGCCTCAAATTGCTTACAAGATATAATGCATATAAAACGAAGTACATGCTGTTTAACACTAAATAGCCAAAAGTCTGTACCAGGGACAATATATGCTTCAAGAACTCAGCATTGGAGAGATCACAATTGCATGGAAAGCACAGCAAAAGGAGAGAAACTCTTTTTCTGGGGCTTGAGAGGTAGATCAAACTGAATAAAGAGATGTAGGTGGGCCCTCTAAGCAGAACTGAATGTGTAAGGCAATGTTATATGGACAAGCAGCCACTCAGGGCACCAGAAGTTGATCTAATTAGTCCAAAGAAAAAGCTTTGCCATTGGAAATAAGAGACAAAGAGGGAAGGCTAGAACAAAATTTCTCAATGCCAAGCTGTAACACTTCTGATGGTATAAATATGACACAATTGTACACTCTTGAGCTTGGTGGCTGGATGACCAAATTTATGTAGTAGTTGTAGTAACCAGAAGAATCAGTAATGAGAATAATCAGTAATCAGATAGTAAACAGAAGCAAAGAAAAGAGTTACAGTAGTTCCTGCAATACCCAGGAAGCCGTCAAGAGATTTGGAGTGTGCCATGTGAGTGAGAGGAAGAAATGATTCTAGACAGCCCTTCATGATGAGAATTAGGAGAACATTTCTATTTAAAAAAGAAAGAGTGTGTGAAACAACATACAAGAACCACTGGGGTGAAAATAATGTGTAATATTCTATAAATATTCAAAGTATTTGTACCAGCAGGGAGGGGTTATGGGTGTCAACTTGCAGTGTTTCCTAAAATGTTAATGTTTTTAATTAGGTGAAAAATAATTAGCTTTCTCTAAAAGAAAGAGTTGTCCTTTATTTTTTTTTTTGTCCTTTTAAAGCATGATAAATTATGGTACCATATGGATTATTCCTGTGAATTCCTTCTGATTAGATGGTATTACAAAACTTACTATTGTTTTGAGTAACATAATCCAACAGCAGGATTTGTATTTGTTAAAAATTACTTAATCATTAAATTCAAAAGAATATTACATTTCAAACACCTGCCCATGTTGGCTTCATGCTGTTCCAGGGAGGGGCAACCAACCTCTCCCACCCTTCCCTTATAAAGAATTGAGTTTCCTTTTAGTGTATTTTTAAACTGAACACGTTGAATTTCTCACTCTGAAAATTCCATTGGTGTGTATAAGATATTATATATGCCAAGAACATTGAGTTGATGATCCTGAAATGGTATCATACTTTTCAGAACATCAAAATAATTTACTTTTTTATACAAATATATTAAGAAACCATTAGCTCTTTTAAACAGATCATACACCATTACAATCGTATGTTTATGTTCAAGGACTGTCAATCATATGTTACTAAAAGAAAGAAAATTTCAACAGGCTGCAGTAGGCTGAGATCCTAATAACCCAACAAGTAATGCTTCTCTTATAAAATTTAAATTTTATGTCTATAGTTAAGACTCCTTGAGCAAAGTTCTAATGTAAATTGCTATAAAATGAATTTATTTTAAACACATGGGTTATGTTATTGCGTGTATATGTATCACTTTATGTGCATAAAGTACCAAAGCAACATATTTCTAAGGTATGGCTTGCGAACACATATTTCTTCCTCTCTTTGGTAATTAATTCATCACCCTATTCAGGCCACTGATCTTCCAGTAAATGTTCTTAAAATGGTTTATTTTAGTTGTGCTGCCATCATCCCAAGTGAAAGGGGCTGGGGAACATGTAAATAGATTTCCTTTTTCTAACATAGGAGAATCTGAGTCATTTGCCCATATGCATTCATTTCCACCCTTCCTTAAAATAGAACTCTAACTTTATTCCATGGATCAATATGTCCAACTAATAGGTATAGTTTCTATCTTTTCATGTGGCTAGAGGTTCACCAATGAGATGTCTGGGGACATTGCAGGATGTTTTTGGGAAAGGTTTTAAAGAGCGGAACTAGCAGCCCAGCAATTTTTTTCTTTCTCCCTAGTTGCCTGGAATGTTTCCTTTGACTGGGACCTCAGCATTCACCCTGGGCCCAGAGGTACAGAAAGTCCCAAACCAAGGCAGCTTGGAAAACACATACAGACTAGGTTTTTACGAAAGCAACCTCTCCACACTCCATTGGGAGGCCCCTCATTTACCAATTTGGGTGAGGTATATTTTTTCTTTCTTTTTGTACACTATTTTGGAGTAGAGGGCAACTGCCAATTTATGATGCATGAATTAGTTCGTTTAGAAGGTCCTCTCTTATCTCTCTTCACATTTACAAGATAAAATGTTTTACTTCTGGGGCCCGGGAGATAGCATGGAGGTAAGGCGTTTGCCTTTCATGCAAAAGGTCATCGGTTCGAGTCCCGGTGCCCCATATGGTCCCCCCCGTGCCTGCCAGGAGCAATTTCTGAGCATGGAGCCAGGAGTAACCCCTGAGCACTGCCAGGTGTGACCCCCCCCCAAAAAAAAGTTTTACTTCTTTCTCTTTTTTCTCTGTAAATTCTATTCTGAGACAAATACCTGATTTCCCTTGGAGATTGGGACTAACTTCCTTTCCTGATCTGGAGCTACCCCAGACACCCCACATCTTCCACTGACAATTATTCAGTGATGAGCCCTGAGTTCCCTTCTAACAACAATATTTGTCTACATTAATAAACCTTTATCCCAGCAGCTTTCTTCTGTGCATAACTCCATTTATTTTGTTTGTTTGTTTGTTTGTTTTTGGGTCACATTCGGCAATGCTCAAGGGTTACTCCTGGCTCTATGCTCAGAAATCGCTCCTGGCAGGCTCGGGGGACCATATGGGATGCCGAGATTCTAACCACCGACCTTCTGCATGCAAGGTAAACGCATTACCTCCATGCTATCTCTCTGGTCCCCATGACTCCAATTTTAATTCAAATATTTATTTTTTATACCAATAGTTGCAAAACAACTGTAGTTCTTGGTATTTATATATAGTTGATACATCCCAAAATGAATTCCATTCAACTTAATCAAGGAACATATCAGATTCTCATGGAACAAGTAACATTCCAGGCTATTAAGAAACCAAACAGGAGGGGCTGGAGCAGTGGTGAAAGCGGTAGGGTGTTTGTCTTGCACGAGACTAACCTAGGACAAACCGCGGTTAGATCCCCTAGCATCCATGTGGTTCCCCAAGCCAGGAGTGATTTCTGAGCACATAGCCAGAAGTAACTCCTGAGCATCACTGAGTGTGGCCCCAAAAGAAAAAAAAAAGAAAAAGAAAAGAAAGAAAGCAATCAAAGGGGAGGAAATGTAGAGAGATAGTACAGTAAATAAGGCACTTGCCTTCATATAGCTAGCCTGAGTTTGATCCCTTGCAGCCTATTTAGTTCTCCATACCCTACCAACAGTGATCCCTGAGCTAGGAGCAAGCTCTAAGAATTGCTGGTGTGGCCCCCAAATGAAAATCACAAAGCTCCATGTAATCAAAGAAGCTGTGACCATTACTTCCTCCACAGAGAAGTCTCTACATGTAGGAAGACTAGCACCTGATCTGGGGGCTTACTGTAGTGGACAGTGCAGGGACAGTGCCAACCCTAATTGCCCTCCCATGGATACCTGGGGGACAGTACTGAATATTTCAAATGCTGAAGTCCTCTTCAGTCTCTCTGGTAGTGACCACACATCACTTTCAAGGATAAGCACTTCCTTATCTTGATGTGCATTCTCATGAAATGACCGTGCATGATTGTGACTGGACTGCACACTTGGGAGAATTGCTGTAGGCAGTGAAAGGCATCTGTATGATGCAGCTTTAGACTTTCTCTTCTTCAGTCCACATAATTGGCGGATGAGGTCTTTTACACCCAATCCTTTTCTATCCCAGTGATAATGATAATAATAGTCCAGATATAATGATTATATCTTCTATATTATATTTCTAATACCTTTCTGTACTTTCATTTAGTGCAGTATTTCAAGAGTGGGACTAGATATTAGGGAGCACCATATCACAATAAGATGTTCCAAGTCAACTTCTGTTCTCGGACTAGCTGACTCATGGGTCACCTTCAACTCTTTCTATAAAGGCGACCGAAGCTTGCTTTTGACGGAAGGTATGGAGCTACTCCAAGTAGTAGAAGGGTTATTTCTTTTGCAGTCTCAAAAAGAATCTAGTGGTTTGAATTGTGGAGAAAAGTTGAGATGGACAACATCAATTGGCAGTTGCTGACTTGAACTGTGAACAGTTAATAGCTATTTTTGTTTGTTTGTTTGTTTGTTTGTTGCTGGGTCACACCTGGTGGTGCTCAAAAGGTGTTATTCCCAGCTCTACACTTTGGAATTACTCCTGACAGGCTGGGGGTCAATATGGAGTGCTGAATCTGTGTACAAGACAAGCGCCTTACCTGCTATACTATTATACCAACCCAGCTTCTACTTTTTGAAGAACCTGTGACTCATACCATTTCATTTTTCTGTTTTGTGAAAAGCAGTAAATTGCCCACATTTCCTCAGCCTCCCTGCCATGAGTCCTGGCCAGGTCAGCTATATCAATACTTAGGAGAGTGAAGGCACCATTAAGGGGGCAATTTGGTGGAGGTTTTTCAAGTAGCACTTCATCAGTATGCATAACTCGCTTCCTAGACTCCAAGAGAAATATGTGTCACAAACATGTCGATTTACAAAATGTTTTCATATCTTCAGGGCATTTTATGTCTCCTGCTTCTCCTGACATAAATAGCATATAACCCTGACCTACGATTTTTTAATAAGCAGCTGTGAAATTTCACTCACACTGGCAGAGAATCAAGAAACAGAAATAATTCATCTCCATGTATATAGGGGCTTCTGTCCTCCTTGGACGGGCTTTGATTTGGTAATGGTTTATAAAGTCAGTCTTCTTCCT
>PVKC010020719.1:0-18556 GCA_004027635.1 Crocidura indochinensis
TCTCCCTGAGTTCTTAAGAGAGGAAACATAGGAAATATGGCACTCTAAATTTTTGCAGATGAAGAATGTAGGGGTGGGTGGTAGGATGAAAGAGATTTATGTGATAGAGAAGCAAGCTTCAAGTCATTAAAAATTAGAGGTCAAATATGCTACAAGTTTGTGTGAAATACAATAAGCATGTAGCTATTTAATTTTATATCATATATTATCTAAATTCAGAAAGCTAATGTATTATTATTTTGACTTTCTAAGCTTTAACCATTTGTAAAACCTCTAATTGATATAGATAAAATTTCTTTATATAACACATTTTATTTCATTTAAAAGTCCACATTCACAAAGAATATCAATATCAGATACTTTCTATAAATTCTTTTAATATTTATTTTTAAGGATTCATAAAAGTTAAATATGTTCTAGGACCCGGGAGATAGCATGGAGGTAACTCATTTGCCTTTCATGCAAAAGGTCATCAGTTCGAATCCCGGTGCCCCATATGGTCCCCCGTGCCTGCCAGGAGCAATTTCTGAGCATGGAGCCAGGAGTAACCCCTGAGCACTGCCGGGTGTGACCCAAAAACCACAAAAAAAAATGTTCTAAATTTAATAGAAAAATAAACAACTTATAAAAGTAAATATTGGAAGGCAACAAAGTCTACAATATCACCAGAGGGAAACATTCTGTCTTTGCAATCTTAGAAAAAGATGTAAACAGAAACACAGTATCATAAGCATCTGAAAATGTTCCGCATCTTTATTTTTAATGTACAAAACTTCCATGAAGTTATTGCATTAAAAATATAACAAAATCTTGTAAAAATACACACTACATCACCCATTATCTTTTATCACTAACTCTCCATTAACTAATCTTTCTTCTTCCATTACCAAACTGAATTATCTTTTTTATTTGTTTGTTTTGTTTTGATTTGGTCTCTACACACTTAAGCTTAGGGCATATGCTTGGAATAACTCCTGGTGGTGTTTGGGGAACATATTGCATTGTTGAGGAAGAGGACAGAGTTATCTGCTGTATGCAAGCAAATGTCTTAACTTCTGAGCCATCTTTCCAGTGCTCACATTCTTCATACTCAGATGCCAATAATTTAGTATTCTAGCACTCATTTTTGTCCTCACTATTAGGTCTAGTAGTTTATTGGGGAGAATTATTCCAATACTATTTGACATTTTGTTCACTTTGAATTATGGAAGCAAAACGTGAAAGTCATGGAATATAATCTCCATTTTGCCAGCACTGTATTTTTTGTTTATTTGTTTGTTTGGCAATGTTTATTTAACTATAGCATCAAACTAATACTAGGCAGGTCAAAGCTTTCAATTTTTCTCTGATTAGGAGCTGGAGATAGAACATGAAAAACAAAGGTATTATTTCTCTATGTCTGCCATAATAAAATACCACAAACTCTGTGGCTCTGACAAAATAGAAATTAATTTTCTTAATTCTGGAAGCCAGAAGTTTGCAATCAAAGTGTTGGCAGTGCCATCTCCTCTTACACACTCAAAGGAGGGATTCTTCTCTAGTTCCACCATAATCATCCAGCTTCAGGCATTCCTTTATTGCAGCTGCATAATTTTACTTTCTACCTTTATCTGCAAATGGTGTTTTCACTGTGTGCTGTCTTCACATGACCATCTTTTTCGTTAATGACACCACTCACCCTGGATAAGAAGTCTACTGACTTCAGTATGATCTCATTTTATAGAATTTAATCTGCAATAAACTATTTCCAAATAAGGTCAGATTTTAAGGTATTGGAAGATAGAACTTAAGCAGATCTTTTTAAGAGGACACAGCCCATGGTGACAAGTAATAAACATAACCGTCTTGTCTACTTTGATTTTTTTCTTTTCTAGCCCCCTTTGCCTGCCCTACTTCCTCAGAGGTCACTTTGATTGTCTCCTGAGAACTCAGATTCACCTCTACTTCTCACTTCCTGTTGCCCATTACTTTGCCAGATTCATTCTGCTTGCACTTTGGTTGACTGTACTAAGTCGTACAAATTATAATCATTTATGTGAACTGCTTACATTTATGCTTAACTATCATGCAGTCGAATAATAATTATGCATATCATAAAATTCACATGAGATAACCTTCAATGCAAGCTTTATTTGATTATAGCACTAAACTTTTCATGCATGCTTGGTCATCATAGCAGTCTCCTCAGCTAGAATGGTTGTCTCTGCCACTTAAAAATAATGACAGTAATATTGCCCATAACCCAAACCTCCAACAGAAATATGGGTTCTATCACTTGGTACCTACTTTGTAAAAGGTTATTGCAATCAAGTCTGGATTAAATCAAATCACTATCTTACCTATTAAGTGATTATGAATGAAAATAAAATATTACATTCTATAGTTTTAAGCTTGCTAATTTGCATCTGCTTCCCTTAGTGGAAAGAGGCAAATAGTTCAGGATATGAAGCATTTAATATTGCTGGTCACTAAAAATATGTGATTTCTGCCACTGCTTCTTGGATTTATTTTAATTTCCTTTAAGTTAATTTTATTCATTTTACAATAAAGTGGCAACAGTAACGTCCCTATATTTATATTTACTATAGGCACAGTAAGCTGGTATACACTACTCATTTAGCACTACTTCATGTAATTTCTCAAGGAGTTTAATTAGATGCACATTTTAAAAATAAACTCACATCTTCACTTTAAAATATAAAAGGCAGTAATTTTTGAATATGTATATGTTATAAAGTGACAAAATAAAAATGACCCAAAGTCACACCATCAAGAAATGGCAACTTTTAAATATTTTCTTAAAAATCTAAGTGCTACCTAAAAATCAATACAAAAAGATTAGTGCCTTCCATCGCAGCTCTATTTACAATGGCTCTTAGGAGGAAACAACTCGGAACAATACACTTCTTCTTTTCCATATAAAATTTGTGGTAAATGTACACAATGGTATACTTCTTAACTCAAAGGAAACTAATAAACAAAATTTACATTTTGCTGTAACATGGATAGAACTGGAGGGGTACATGTTAAGCAAAATAGGTCTGAGTGAGAAAGATAATTACTATCATACTCATATGCATTATATAAATAAAGAACAACATCAAGAAAACTTAATGTTTGGAATATGGCCACAGCACTGTAATAATCAAAGTGGGAGTTGAAAATGTCTATGGTAAGTAATAATGGCACTTTGAATATGGTAAATTGTATTTTGAAAAAGAATAAATGTATATTCCTAAATTATATGTAGTCTTTTAAACCAACTGACCACAATGCATAAAAAGAAAAGTAAATTAATCTACCAGTGTCTTTGCAGTTTCAAGTCTCACTTTTATTTTAAGCAATATATATATATATATATATATATATATATTATTCAAATTTTATTCAGATATAATTCAATGATGATATTACTTTTAATAATATTTTAGCATAATTTAATTTAAAATTATATTAGAAACATTATCTCACATTAATAAAAATAACTTAGTAAATAATATGGTTGCATTATTTTTCAAATAATATTTGACCAAATTTGAGTCTCCAATTTTTATTATTTATTTATATATTTATGTATGTTTTTTGTTTGAGGTCACACCAAGCAGAACTCAAGAGTTACTACTGTTTCTGCACTCAGGAACTGCACTTATGTAAGCCATGCGCAAGGCAAGTGCCCTACCCACTGTAGTAACACTCCAGTCCTTCATCAGGGGTTTGGCACTTCAAAACCAAAAATTTTCAAAATTTTTATTTGGTCAAATCGTTCTCCACTTTGGCTTTCTCAGTCAGTGAATTATCATCATAGCTACTCTAGGTTGGATACTAAGTGATTTTCTATTTATCAAATTTCCTTTCCCCAGAGCAAATATACCTCTGTGATTCCACACCTAAAATAGCTTTTATTGAATTTCTTTCCAACTCTACAGAGATTTAATCAGTCTACAATCCCTATCATCTTTGTGCATATAGATTGCTAGACTATCCATCTGATGAAATTCAACCAAAATTTTTTATATACTGACATAAAAATAATTTAAAATGTGTATTTTAAAATGAATTGATTATAGTATCTGATACCTTGCTTATAATTGTCTATAGTTTTTCTGAATTGTTTTATTGAAAATGTATTTATATTTGAAACATACCAGAAGTGCTCAGGCCAACTATTGGCTTTGTGCTCAGACATTATTTTAAGAGGGTTTTTGTTATTATTGTGGTCAAAGTGAATTACAAATCTTTCACAGTAATATTTAATGCACTTAGTGATAATGAATGATGGGCATTCCCAACACCAGTGTTGTCCTCCCTCCACCCCTGTTCCCAGCATGCATCTCACTTCTCCCTCCTTTATTCCGCCATAATGCTGGTGCAGCTGTCTCCTCCCACCTTGTACAGCTTGCTGTAGATTGGGTATCGAATCTGCTGTCATTGACTTTAAGAGTGGTTTTGAACAACAGTTGCCAAATCTGGGGCCAAACCTGGGAATGCTGAGTGCAAGGCAATTGCCCTACCTGCTGTACTATTATAACTTCAGCCTTTAACACTTCTTTAGGGTCGTTCTTTAAACAGCTCTCCTTTCCACTCCTGTTTTACTATTGAGTATCAAATACTCTCATAACAACCAATATGATATGACCTCTCAGTTTTTCCTCACCTTAAGATGGAGAGAGACAGACAGATAAGATACAGAGGCCAAAGTTGCTATAGATTAGATACCTGGCAACTTAGTGTTTGTAGAAGTATCAAATGTGAAAAAAGCACAAAGTTCTTTGAAAGAAAAGTTACATGATAGGAAGTTTCAACAAATTCTATCAATTCAGTGTGCAAAAGTAAAAAGGAATAAGCTGAAGGAAATTTTTATTCTACACCAGAGGAAGCACAAAAATCTTTCATCTCTGAAAATTAACATATTTTTAGGTTTGTTCATATTGGCAGAGATTACACCTAGCTTCAAATAGATTTTTAATTATCACTACCAGTAAGAATTTTAAGTTATTTTTCCCCACTGTCTGGAGAGTTTTAATATAGACATATTCAGCAACTTCATTGTCTGCCAGTGATAAGAAACAGATTGTCAACAAGTTAAGTTTTTTGTAAATTTATTTGAACATTGACAGGTAAAAGTGAGCATTAACAGGGAGGTTTCATATTCTGGTCTTAAAACTTTGTTTTGTTTAAGTTTTAATAATAATTTTGAATGTTAATGCATTTTTTTCTTTAACTAACCTGAAACTAATCCAGAAGGTTTAGGTTATTCTTGGTGAACTTTCTTACTTGCTGTAATTTTTACTCTTATTCAGTCTGGTTATCTTCTCATAGAATGGAAGCAAAGTGGAGCTCAATCAATATATTTCTTATTTCCTACATCTAACTTCCTCTCTTCTATAGCTGGTTCTCATAAATTAGGTCTTTGTCTTCTCAGTTCTTCCTTTCTGACCCTTTAGAGTATCCACTGTCTTCTCTCAGAGGAATTCTGCAGACCCATTGACTTTCATGTAACTATGTTTTTTTCTTTTTTCTCTTTTTTTTTTGTGGGGGGGCCACACCCTGTGACGCTCAGGGGTTACTCCTGGTTATTCGCTCAGAAGTCGCTCCTGGCAGGCACGGGGGACCATATGGGGAACCGGGGGATCGAACCGTGGTCCGTCCTAGGTTAGCACAGGCAAGGCAGCACCTTACCTACAGCACCACCGCCCGGCCCAACTATATTTTTTTCAATAAAGTGTGAGTTTAAAACTACTAAGTAATGGAATTGGAATGATCTCATTGATATAGTATGTGCAGAAGTGAAAACAAGGTTTTCTAAACCCAGGAGCCACATTTTATGCCACTGTCCTGGGATTTTGCTTCTACCACCATCACAAAAATAAATAAATAAATAAATAAATAAATAAATAAATAACACAAGGCAGATGAGAGACAACTGGACTAAACCTGTAAATTGTATCTAAACCCAGGTTAGAGCTAATTCAGCAGATACCTCAAAGAAAGAAAATCACTGTTGTTTCAAGAACAAAGTTTTGTGATTGTCATGAAGCTTTACTATGTGAAATGCTAAGCCTGCAAATACGCTATATCCTCAGTTATGATAGTTTCTGGACAAATGTTTTTATTTTTTCAAAATTTGGTTTTGTTCCTTGTACATTAAGCCCATATTAGTTTTCTTTTGCCAAAATTTCTTCTCACCAAAGGTGAAGGAACCTACATTCTTTGATGAGAGTGGACACCAATATGAATATCAATGTGAACACCAAGTGGACACCAATAGGACAAGGCCTCCTCCAGATAAAAATATCAAAAGAATTCCCAGAAATTATTTTCATTGGCTATATATTGACCTGAAATAAAATCCATGTTCTTTGAAAGTCAAAGAAGATAGCACCCATAATTTCATAACTCTTATAAAAATTGCATACTATGCCATGATCAAACTTTGAACAGGTCAGTATTGCTTAAAATATATATGGGGAAGTAATTGAATTTTCTCTCCCATAAATAAGAAAACAATGAATTTCCCCTGAAGTGTGAGCATATATTGAGAATGTTTTTTAAAATAAATTATTCCAAATAAGAATATATAGCTGCAATAAATATTTCTTTTTATACTCTTGACTCACACCCATGTATCTTCGCATTTAATATGCCATGAGTTAAAATGGCAAGATGTTAAAATAGCACAGAAATATGTCTGGGATAGTAATAGTTGAGTGGCACTTACTATGCATTTACTCACTGCAAACCGTCCTTGCTAAGCTGCTTGTCTCTTTCTGGTAAATGGCACTGAAGGTCAGTGAATCTAATTTGCCAATAATGAGACTGCTCTGCAATGTGATATAATATTGTGTCCTCACTTCTTTTTTTTTTAAAGGTATCAGCCAATAAAATGCTGTTCAGTGACACTAAGGAACCCCCAGGAGAGCTGAGGATCATCAAAGAATAGTATTCTTTTTTTTCCTACTAACAGAGAAAGCAGAGGTTATGAAAATGGTTAATATGAATTAAAACAAAACATAACCTGATAGGAATGTTTTAATTAATAACAATTATATTCTACAGCATTGTGATTCAAGCCAGGTCTCGAAGCATGAAGGAGAAACTTGACACTTGTGCTTCTTTGTGGACAGAGATTTTAAGCAAAGTTAATGGAAAATCAGCGGATGAATGGTGCTGCAATTCAAATGTAGTGTAAAATTATTGAAATGATTTCAATGTCACAGGACTATACTGCATTGCATTTATGATTATTACCCCTTGCTATGCTTTGTTAACAAAGTGATACTTTCTTAGACATCTTAAAGCTTATCTTTCAAATGTATGCTTTTAAATAAGTATTCTACACAAATGTAATAATTCCTAGATATTCCTATAAGAGTTTCAGTAAATATTTTGTACATATTTTGAAAAGTCTGTATATAATTTTGATAAGTAAAGATTTACATAAAATAATATGAATGACATAGGAAAGATATAAAAGTTATGCTCTTGGTATATAGGCTTATGACTTGCCAATGCTTCACTTACTCCAATGTCTTTGCAAATGTTCTTCTACATTCTAAAATATCCATTTTATTTCTCAGGACACTTCTGAAATATTATATGTAAAATTACACTGAGTACAAAACTAAAATATGTTTTTGGTTTATACTCCAGAGCTTTAAAATCCGTATTTTCCAATGTGTCTAAAATCAGTGTTTAAATGCTTTAATTCTCATTCATGTTGAATTGTAAAGTGTTACTCTATTTCAGAGGTTCTTAAACTGGTTATCATAGTCTTCAGAAGTTCATAAACCAGGAATACAGAAAAATCTTTAGAGATCTTCAGCATTATTTTTCAATTGTAAATATAGACAGCAATTTGTGGTAGTTGTAAAGCAATTATAAACGTTGATAGTACAAAGAGTATGATGCTTATTAATAGCTACTCAAATTTTACACCTATCAATAGGAACCTAAAGAATCCTAGGAGTGATACCAGAGTTCAAGAGTAATTATTGAGCACTGTAGGATATGAGTGGGAATTATAAGTGTGCCACAAACTGAAAGATGGACATTTTCCTATTTTTGAGTTTTTATAAATATATCCAAATATTTACACTAATTATTCTTTTGAAATTAGTCTAGTTATAAGACACACTGCCAGAGCTTTTAATTTAATTATGCATAATCACCAATAATATTACATCAGGGAATTTAAAATACCCACTTGATAACTTTTTATTAGAATTTATTTTCCTTATACTTTTGTGTCAGAGGATATATATATATATATATATATATATATATATATATTCTTTTAGCTGTAAAGATGATAGTCTGTAAAGAAGGGTGAAACAAGGTGATCTAGGGACTGTCAATTTCTTCTTTTTTCAACTTTCTAAAAAGTATATTTATTAAAATGAACATTAAGGACATTGACATATTTCAATATTGCTCAACATCAGTGGCATAAAACAAAATTACAATTAGAAGTCTGGCCCCACAAAATGTTAAAATGGCTCTTTTTTTTACTATATAAAATCTTTATTTAATCATCATGATTAGTAACATGATTGTAGTTGGGTTTCAGTCATAAACAGAATACCCCCTTCACCAGTTCAACATTCTCACCACCAATGATCCCCCACTCCTGCCTGTATTCGAGACAGATATTCTACTTCTCTCATTTGAGCTGGTCCTTCTGGCCCTTCAATCCCTTAACTATCGTCTCTGGGCCTTATTACAAGAATGCCTTTAATTTTAAAACCCATAAGTGAGTGAGACTATTCTGTGTCTATCTCTCTCCCTTTGACTTATTTCACTTGGCATTATAGATTCTATCTACATCCACGTATAGGAAAATTAAATTACTTCATCTCTCCTGATGGCTGCATAATCCATTCCATATATGAATCACAGTTTCTTTAGCCATTCATCTGTTGAAGGGCTTCAACTTTAGCGCTATTATAAATAGCGCTGCAATAAATATAGGTGTGAGGAAGGGATTTTTGAATTTTATTTTTGTGTTCCTAGGGTATATCCCTAGGAGTAGCATAGCTGGATCATAAGAGAGTTCAATTTCCAATTTTTTTTTTTTTTTGGTTTTTGGGTCACACCCGGCAGTGCTCAGGGGTTACTCCTGGCTCCATGCTCAGAAATTGCTTCTGGCAGGCACGGAGGACCATATGGGGCACCGGGATTCGAACCGATGACCTTTTGCATGAAAGGCATACGCCTTACCTCCATGCTATCTCCCGGGCCCCCAATTTCCAATTTTTATGAGAAATCTCCCTATTGTTTTCCATGAAGACTAGACTAGATGGTTTTCCCATCAGCGTGAATAAAAGTTCCTTTCTCTCCACATCCCCTCCAGCATTGATTGTTCTTGTTCTTTTGATGTGTGCCAGCCTCTGTGGTGTGAAATGGTACCTCATTATTTTTTGATTTGCATCTCCCTGATGATTAGTGGTGTGGAGCATTTTTTCTATATGTCTTTTAGTCATTTGTATTTTTTCTTTGAGGAAGTGTCTGTTTATTTTTTCTCCCCATTTTTTGATGGGGGTATATGTATTTTCTTATTAAGTTCTGTCAGTTCTTTGTATATTTTTGATATTAGCTTCTTATGGTAGGTATCGGGTGAATAGTTTCTCCCATTCTGTAGGTGGATTTTGTATCCTAGACAGTATTTCCTTTGAGGTGTAGAATCTGCTCAGCTTAATATAGATAGACCCATCTATTTATCTCAACTTCCACTTGTTTGGAGAGTGCTGTTTCCTCCTTGACGATGCTTTTAGTCTCAATGTCATAGAGTGCTTTACCTATGTGTTGTTCTATATACCTTAGGTTCTGGGTCTGACATTAAGTATTTATTCCATCTGGAAATGATCTTTGTGCATGGTGTTAGATGGGAGTCTGAGTTCGCTCTTTTTCAAGTGGCTAACCAGTTGTGATAAATACCTGAAACCAGCATTCTCTGACAAACTCATTTCAGGGGACCTGTATTCACTCTTTTACCTGCCACCTCTCCCAGAAGATAATCCAGAGATTTTGTTTTAACTTCCTTTTTAAATATACAGCCCTTTGAATATGTAAATACCCACTTAGGTTTCATTAGCATAGAAAGGTATCTACTTAATTTTTTTATTTTGGTTTTTCGGGCCACACTCGTTTGATGCTCAGGGGTTACTCCTGGCTAAGTGCTCAGAAATTGTCCCTGGCTTGGGAGGACCGTATGGGACACCAGGGAATGGAACCGCGATCCTTCCTTGGCTAGTGCTTGCAAGGCAGACACCTTACCTCTAGCGCCACCTCACCGACCCCAAGGTATCTACTTATTAAGCATATTCCCTCCTTCCCAGTTAATTGGCCTGAACAATGAATAAATACTTGAGAGATGGAGAACAGTGAGTCCACAAGACTGTGAGCTCCCTGACCTCATTTTTTTGTTGTTATATATGTCACTTTATTTCATTTTGTTTTGTTTTGTTTTGTTTTTTTTTTGGGGGGTCACACCCGGCAGTGCTCAGGGGTTACTCCTGGCTCCATGCTCAGAAATTGCTCCTGGCAGGCACGGGGGACCATATGGGGCACCGGAATTCGAACCGATGACCTTTTGCATGAAAGGCAAATGCCTTACCTCCATGCTATCTCCCAGGCCCCCATTTTTGTTTTTTTTAATGGGGGGGCACATTCAGCAGTGTTCAGGGATTACTCCTGACTCTGTGTACAGAAATCACTCATGGTGATTTCAGATACAGAAAAACCTCAAGGGACCATATGGGATGTGAGGACTGAACCTGGATCCACTGCACTTAAGGTAAATTCCCTTCCCACTCTTCTATTTTCCAGCCCCCATCTTGTTTTCTGTTTTTGTTTGTTTGCTTGGTTTTAGTTTTGGGGCCACACTTGGCACTCTGGTTACACCTGTCTCTGAGCTTAGAAAATGTCTTGTTTTATTAATCCTCTGGGTTGCCTTGTCAGGCCAATTCATCTGAAGACCCCAGATGTTATAACAACATGCTTATAAATGAGGGCCACAGATTTTAATAGGTTAGTATATATATATGTATATATATATGCATGTATATATATAGTATAGTATAGTATAGTATAGTATAGTATAGTATAGTTTAGTATAGTATAGTATAGTATAGTATAGTATAGTATAGTTTAGTATAGTATAGTATAGTATAGTATAGCAAAGTGTCTATGAAACAAAATAAATGAAGAACCCCATCCTAATTTTCCTCAAATTTGAATTAAAACAGAAGGAGGAGGAAAGAGTGGAGAGAGCTGCATCTCTTGACTCACACAAACCCTCCCTGGCATTTCCTTTGCAAGGGCATAGATGTAAAAGCATAAAGGAAGGTGACTTACGAAATTTCAAATTGAAGAGTGGGGAGAAAAAAGCAAAGGAAATCAAGACCACCTGTCAGTCTTGAATGGCTTATTGGCTGAGTTCATCAGCAGGGGAGCTGAATTTGATCAGTTTTGCCATGATTAGTGTCACTACAGTCAAGAGTAATTTCTGTATAAATAGAATTGGTGGATAGAAAAATAATTCAGTCCATCCCTCTAAATTGTCTCAGTCAGCACTGACATCAAAAACTGTCAGCTCGAGGGGGGAAAGCATACATATCCAACCAAGCCTATAATTGTATTCAGTATTCAAATATTTCAAACTGCAGAATATAATTTTCTATATAAAACCAAAGAAAAATCAATGTTGATTGTACAGCTTATCTAATTGTGAAAACAACCATTGTTTATTTCCCAATGTCCTGTCAGGCCAAAGTAACCAAATAAGATTTTGATAGTTTTGTTGTAGTTACTGAAGGATTGAGAAAGAGAATCGCTGGCACTAGTGTGGATCTTTGAATCTATTTGACATTGGGAATATATCAAGGGCCTCGTGCATTCCAGTCAGGTGTGTTACTACTTGGGCAACATACCTGGAGATCTCTATTATTCCAGAAATGTAAAATTTTTTAATATCATTGAGAATGAGCATTTAATTTAGGTCCTCGTTACTGGGTAATTCAGACAAGCATTATTTGAGATGGAATTACAGCATGAATACCTAGTAGGATTTTATGTTCTTAGTCCTGTTTATCTTCAATCATTGTCCAGACACTTATCAGAAAAGTAGATTTTAAAAGCTGGTCTGATCCATACTCTCTTGCAAAAAAAAACAGCTAGTTATCTTTCTATCTTCATTGTACACACAACATAATGACTTCACAGGACTTATCTTAAAATGCCATGTATAACCTCAGCAATGAATCTCCTATAACAGAATAGGATTATTACGCTATAGCAATGTCACTGCCTGATCAGATATTATATAAAAGATTTTCTTACACCTTCAAAAGGTAATAAGGAGACACTTTATACACTGTTTTATGGCAAATATATTAAATTGCCTTGTAGTGTTCACTTCTTAACTGGGTCTTCACTTTCTTATAACTGAAATGTGTGGAAATTCAAATCTATTTTTAAGATTCCTAGTACCATGGTTGTTTAAGAAATGTATACAAAAAAGGATTATAGTTCTTACTTTAAGAGGTACAGTTCAGAGGCCAGGGAGATATTATAGCAGGTAAAGTGCTTTCTTAAGGAATCTCACATGGTTTTCTGAGCATTGCCAGGAGTGATTTATGAGAGCTGAGCCAGGATTAACCTCTAGGGTGTGGTCCAAAAGCAACCAACCAAATAAACTATAAAGGTTCAGTTCACATTACATCTACTGAAAGTAGTGTGGAGTTGGTCATAGTGGATAACTTTTAGAAAAAGAATAGAGTCTATGTAAAGAAAAGTTCTTTTTGTATTTAGACTGAAAAAGGGCTGAAGTATCATTTTCCCATTTTGGGTTCTCTTTGTCTATGAATCTATATAGAGAGATGATAGATAGAAAGATGACATAGAGAGATTCGGTTACTGATATATATATATATATATATATATATGTGTGTGTGTGTGTGTGTGTGTGTGTGTGTGTGTGTGTGTGTGTGTGTACACATATATACATGTATCACACTCATTTTGGGTAAATCTGCCCAGGCGTTTTTGTTGGCACTACCTGTCCTACTTAGCAGCCAACTCATCTCGGCCAACAGTGTGCATATGTGGGATGTGCACCACACTCTCTGACTCCCCTTCTCTTTGTCTCTCAACTCCTCCTCTCAGTCTTAGGCAGGGATTCTAAAACTATGGCCCTACAAAAGCATGCCCATAGTTCCTATTGAAATACTGATTTATTTATTTTTATTTTTATTTTTTATTTTTTTGTTTTTGGGCCACACCCGGTGACGCTCAGGGGTTACTCCTGGCTATTCGCTCAGAAGTCGCTCCTGGCAGGCACGGGGGACCATGTGGGGAACCGGGAGATCGAACCGTGGTCTGTCCTAGGTTAGCACAGGCACCTTACCTCCAGCGCCACCGCCTGGCCCCCTGAAATACTGATTTAGATATTGTTGATTTAACTTTACTTGTCCTTCATTTTAAATATTATATGTTCCCATTTTGTTTTTATATTTCAATAAAAGGTATGCACAGTGTGCATAGAAATTTGTTAATAGAATTTTTTAAAACTAAAGTCTGGCCCTCCAACGGTCTGAAGGACAGCGAACTGGCCCCCTCTTTAAAATTTTGAGGACCCTTGAACTAGCTGCTAAGTCATGAAGACACAGCGACAGCCTAAGGAGATTTCCAAAAAGTGAGAAAAGCATTTCTTTCGGTAACATCCGGCAAAAGACTGAAGCTTGTCAACAAAGTCAGTGAGCTTCAACTGTATTTCTGAGTCTGAGTCAACCCTGAGGTGACTATTGTCAGAGTCAAGAAATTGACTGCAACTTTCAGAGAAATCACTTCAGAATGCTTGCTAAGCCACTTTTACATTCTGACTCTCAAAATCTGTGTTTTAGTGTTTTGCTAATGTAAACTACAAAAGTTTGGGGGGGGGGAGTTGAAAACAGAAATAGCATGTTTTATAGCCTAGCATTCTATTATATGCTTCTATTCATCATAGATACTTATCATTATATGTTTTCTTATAATCTACAAATGGAAAACAACATGGCACTGCAGATCTCCTTATGAATGAGTGTTAAAAAACATAGTTTAGCTTTGTAAAATGTCTGTGTTACTTACACTATTAAATGAATTAGATTATACTCAATGTAAAAAAAAAAAACTCCTCTAAATGCCAAGTGAATTGCTTGGGATTTGTTGCTGTGGGATTTGTTGCTTTTCCATGTTTTGTGTGACAGGCTAGCTGCAATTACATCAATGAATTGTTTTCTGTCCTCCTTTCTGGTATATGCATGAAAGACTGCACAATTAAAGAAAAGATCATACTGCTTAAAGACAACTCATAAGCAGCAGCCAGTTTAAGCAAGTAATTGAAACACTATTTTTCAGCCAGTAATTGCTCTCAAATGCTGTGTAGATACAACCGAATATATCTTAACACAAATTCTAACTTAAAGTTAAAATGCAAGTGAGTAATATTCTTTTATTACTCTTACAAACTAGCAAATTTCTCATTTAAAATATAATGCAGAAATGAAGATATTATGTTTAGTATCACACTATGTCAGACTTTAACTTGACGTTTCCTATAGTGAAGACTTTTGATGGAAAATTCATGATAATTAAATACCTCGCCATACCTGAATATCTCTTCTGTTTTCATTAGTTTTTCTTTCATTTAGGATTAACCCTAATCCTTATTTTAGTACCAACATTTTTATCAGTAGGGTAGATAAATCTTTCATATTTTGGGTTCAAATAGTTCCAAAGTGAAAAGTATCACTGTTGATAGAAAAGTAAATAATAAGGAACATAAGGTGTTTGATGCTCATCCTCATAAGTTTAGAGGTTTGATGGTTCAAAAATTAGAGAGGAGGTCTGGAGAATACAGATATGCTGACTCTAGAAAATAAAAAATTCTAATGGAATATATAATCAAAAAACTCATTGTGTGTACCATTTCCATGCACTAGAAAAGAAAGTGAAATTTTCATTCATATAATACCTCTTCATTAATTGTGTTGCCCAAAAAACAAATTTTATAAATCTATATGAATGTGAATAAAATAATTGAAAAATAAAACAATTGTTCTATGCTCCTTTATAGTATAACTCCATGCTTTTCCTTCATTATATTTATGGTACATTGTATAATTTATATTATTACATTTCACTCTCCAACGTAGAGGGATATATCCAATACTAATTTTTACTAGAAATGTGGGTATTATTTAAAGGCTTTTAATTTTACAGAGAATTAATTCCTGTGTTTTTTTCCCCTGAATCAAGTAATTTATTTTCTACTGAGACTCAAATTCTGCTATTCTAATGACCTTTTTTAAATTGATACTTCATCTTTCATACATACCAAAAACCAGATAGCTAGGAGTAGTCCAGGAGCTGGGAAGTATTTAATTTCAAAAACAAGGACATGTATGTATACATTTGAAAATACAAGCCAAAGTAGGCAAGCAACAAAATTGCAGAGTTACTATAAATGTCAAATAATGAATGGAAAATGAAACTGAAAAGAAAATACACATTTTAGAAAATAACTTAGTGTCCCATAATTATTCATCTATACTTTGTTTCCAAAAAGACTAATATTCGAGTTGTAGCATGGAAGTACACAAGATTGCTTAAAATAGAAAATTGAATAACTCAAAAATACATTTAATCTTCTTGCTATATAATTCCAGATTGGAGCTTGATATAAGACATGTACAACTATTTTGTTGTTTGGGATATTTTTAGAGGGGTGAATTTTCTATCAGTTTTTTTGCTTGGTTGAAAGGAAATCTTATATGATTTTTGTTTCTTTATTTCTGGACCAAAGTCTTGTGGTGTTCAGCACTTACTTCTGATTCTGTGTTCTGGGATCATGTCTGATGGTACTCAAACCCAGATTAGTCACTTGTATTACAAACACATCAATTTGTTTTATCTTGTCAGCCACAGTTCTTATATGTATTAAGGTAAATTTTGATTAAAAGTAGACTAAGTAGTTTATTATCTAGCTCCAATGCTACAATACTCTATAGTATCATCTATATTATTTAGTCCTAGAACTCTAGTTATTTGAGCTAATACATGGGATAAGGATGAATGGCATGGAGAAATGTTTTCTAAACAATGTTCTTCAAGAAGTTTCCAAGCATTAAAACTTTCTACTATATATAGGGTCTAGTATTATAGCAACTAATATAGAAATAAATCTATTATTATTTATGTTTCCACTTGACATAATTGTATAAAAATGCCATTTTTAAAAACCAATTTCTAGCACAACATTTGTGTTTGTGAAATGGTATAATCTTTGGCAAAAAAGAGTCAAATTTTTTATATAAAAGACTATACGGGACCCAGGAGATAGCATGGAGGTAAGGCGTTTGCCTTTCATGCAAAAGGTCATTGGTTCGAATTCCGGTGCCCCATATGGTCCCTGTGCCTGCCAGGAGCAATTTCTGAGCATGGAGTCAGGAGTAACTCCTGAGCACTGCCGGGTGTAACCTCCCCCCCCCCCCCAAAAAAAAGACTATATGATATCACTTCACTCTATATTATCAAATTTCTTAGATATTTATAGAAATCTATATAGGTGAAAAGACCATATGTAAAGCAAATTCCTTTAAATCCCAGTGCTAATTGGAGGGAAATGGATGAATTCCTTGAAGCAATAAAATACTATTTGTCAGTTAAAAAGTTTTAAACATAGAAATATGAATGTTTTAAACAGAATCCTGAAAAATGACTTAAACATTACTATGTAAATGAAATTTTAATTAAAATAAAATTCTAAAAGTTGAAAAACAAATGTGCTTATAAAAGAAGCAAGAAGTGTATTTACATGAGAATATAGGGCTGAATAGAAGAGACATGCAAGAGTATTTTACAGTGATCGTGACATCTTTGTCTTTTAATAGGTTCAAATATGACAACAGTATTTAATTGAAATAAATAATAATGAAGCATGTCTTATTTGTATAATTCATTCCATATAAACTTTACTTAAATTGATATAAATACTAAATTTTAACTCAGATTTTAAATATCATCTGAAACACAATAAAGAAATAAGATAATACAAGTATGCTAAAATGTTATTGGTAAAAATTAAATTGGTAGGCATTTATTATTTCAAATATTTTAGATGATTTTTAAAATTGAGTTTGCCATGCACACAATTTATTTAGGTACAATCACTGGCACCATATATGGACCGCTGAGCCCCCTCAGGAGTGATCCTGAAACTGAGAGCAAGCATAAGATGAGCAGTGCCATGAGAACTCAGAACTATTTTTTTTAAGTTTTTCATAACAACATTTGGGATAGAGAAAGCCTATTTTCTATTCTAACAAATAACTGATACTTTTAAGTTTTAGTTAGAACAATTTTACAATGACAAAAACCCAATAACTCTTGTGATTTTTTGTAGTCACCTTGAATTTCTCAAAGAAATTCTCTTTGTTTTCATTTGGGATAAGACTTCCAAACCAGTTTACTGACAAGAGCACTCATCTACAAATAATTTGCAATGCTGTACCTATACATTTTATCTCTTTGTTTTGAATCTTTTAAGGTCTTATTTATAAGAATAAATCAAACAAAATTTTGTAGATTTTTTTCTACTCTGGATCCTCATTTCTCACAAAATGAATTTAATGGGAATAGAAAATAAAAATTTGCATTAAATGCTATACACTTATTAATACTTCAGATTAAATTTCTCTCTCTTTAGTTAGAGTCATATAACTCTGCCTTCTCGGTTTTAATAAGATACGACACTAAAAAAGGACAAATAACAAAAAGGGTTTGTGAAAGGGGTGTTAAACAATAAATTATTTATTATGTTAATTTGATATATAATGCAGAACTTCCAGTCTAACCCTCTTCTTGATCTAACACACAGAAAATAAACTGAATTTTAATTATAAACTATTTTTGAAGGATGGCAAAGCATAGTCCTCAGGGGACATATATTTCTGTATTTATGATCATGGGTGATTCCCTGGTAGTGGTTGGATGAGTGCTTGTATGATGACATAATCTGTTCATGACTAGCCACAGGCAAAGCAAGTGTCTTACCTCCTTAACAACTAAAATAAACTATAAAAACATATGAAAATATTTTATTTATAATTAAGATCTAATTAGTCTATATTAGCATTATTTTAAGTAAAGTGTTACTTTACTTTTTTTTTTTTTTTTTTTTTTTTTTTTTTTTTTTTTTGGTTTTTGGGCCACACCCGGTGAGGCTCAGGGGTTACTCCTGGATATACGCTCAGAAGTCGCTCCTGGCAGGCACAAGGGACCATATGGGGAACTGGGGTATCGAACCGCGGTCTGTCCTAGGTTAGCGCAGGCACCTTAGCTCCAGCGCCACCGCCCAGCCCTGAACAACTGCAACTGAATGGCATTAGAATTATAACTTGTGGTTTATAGGAAAAATATGTATTCTTAGCTTCCACCAATCTTGTCACTGTAGTTCTATTAAAACCAGTTACAAAAATATATTTTTATATATTATATACCTTATTTATTTTTATATATT
>PVKC010020720.1:0-18490 GCA_004027635.1 Crocidura indochinensis
AAGAAAAAGATATCAAGGGAATCCAGATAGGAAAGGAAGAAGTCAAGCTCTCACTTTTTGCAGATGACATGATACTCTACTTAGAAAACCCTAAAGACTCTACCAAAAAGCTCCTAGAAACAATAGACTCATATAGCAAGGTGGCAGACTACAAAATCAACACACAGAAATCAATGGCCTTTCTATACACCAATAGTAATAAGGAAGAAATGGACATTAAGAAAGCAACCCCATTCACAATAGTGCCACACAAACTCAAACAACTTGGAATCAATTTGACTAAAAATGTGAAGGACCTATACAAAGAAAACTATAAAACTCTGCTCCAGGAAATAAGAGAGGATATGCAGAAATGGAAACACATACCCTGCTCATGGATGGGCAGAATTAACATCATCAAAATGGCAATACTACCCAAGGCATTATACAGATTTAATGAGATTCTTTTAAAGATCCCCATGACATTCTTCAAAGAACTTGATCAGGAACTTTTGAAATTAATTTGGAACAAAAAACATCCTAGAATAGCGAAAGCAATCATTGGGAAAAAGAACATGGGAGGAATTATTTTCCCCAATTTCAATCTTTACTACAAAGCAATATTTATCAAAACTACATTGTATTGGAATAAGGACAGGCCCTTAGATCAGTGGAATAGGCTTGAATACTCAGAAAGTGTTCCCCAGACAAACAGTCACCTAATTTTCGATAAAGGTGCAAGAAATCCTAAATGGAGCAAAGAAAGCCTCTTCAACAAGTGGTGTTGGCATAACTGACTAGCCACTTGCAAAAAATTGAACTTAGACCCCCAGCTAACATCATGTATGAAGATGAAATCCATATGGATGAAAGACCTTGATATCAGACCTGAAACCATAAAATACATAGAAAAACAGGTAGGCAAAACGCTCCAGGACATTGAGACTACAAGCATATTCAAGGAGGAAAATGCACTCTCCAAGCAGGTGAAAGCAGATATTAACAGATGGGAGTATATTAAGCTGAGAAGCTTCTGCACCTCAAAGGAAATAGTGCCCAGGATACAAGAGCCTCCCATTGAGTGGGAGAAACTATTCACCCAATACCCATCAGATATGGGGCTAATTTCCAAAATATACAAGGCGCTGACAGAACTTTATAAGAAAAAAACATCTAATCCCAACCAAAAAATGGGGAGAAGAAATGGACAGACACTTTGACAAAGAAGAAATACAAATGGTCAAAAGACACATGAAAAAATGCTCCACATCACTAATCATCAGGGAGATGCAAATCAAAACCTCACCCCACAGAGAATGGCACACATCACAAAGAACGAGAACAAACAGTGTTGGTGGGGATGTGGAGAGAAAGGAACTTTTATCCACTGCTGGTGGGAATGCCGTGTAGTTCAACCTTTATGGAAAGCAATATAGAGACTCCTCCAGATACTGGAAATCGAGCTCCCATACGATCTAGCTATTCCATTCCTAGGAATATACCCTAGGAACACAAAAATACAATACAAAAACCCCTTCCTTACACCTATATTCATTGCAGCAATATTTACCATAGCAAGATTCTGGAAACAATCTAGATGCCCTTCAACAGACGAATGGCTAAAGCAACTGTGGTACATATACACAATGAAATATTATGCAGCTGTCAGAAGAGATGAAGTCATTAAATTTTCCTAGGCATGGATGTACATGGAATCTATCATGCTGAGTGAAATAAGTCAGAGAGAGAGAGAAAAACGCAGAATGGTATCATCATCTATGGGTTTTAAGAAAAATGAAAGACATTCTTGCAATTATAATTTTCAGACACAAAAGAGAAAAGAGCTGGAAGTTCCAGCTCACCTCATGAAGCTCACCACAAAGAGTGATGAGTTTATTTAGAGAAATAACTATATTTTGAACTGTCCTAATAATGAGAAGGTATTAGGGAAATGGAGAGCCTGTCTAGAGTACAGGCGGTGGATAGGAGGGGAGGAGGGAGATTGGGACAATGGTGATGGGAACGTTGCACTGGTGATGGGTGGTGTTTTTTACATGACTGAAACCCAAACACAATTATGTATGTAATCAAGGTGTTAAAATAAAATATAAAAAAGATAAAAATAATAAATAAAAATAAAAAATACAAAAAAGAATGGGTGTTGGACATTATCTGCATCTATTGATATGACCATGTGATTTTTATTTTTCTTTTTGTTTATGTTGTGTATTATGTTGATAGATTTACGGATGTTAAACTATCCTTGCATTCGTGGGATGAAACCTACTTGATCAAAGTGAATGATCTTCTTGATGAGGCACTGGATCCTGTTCTCCAGGATTTTGTTGAGGATCTCTGCCTCTGTGTTCATCAGGGATATTGGTCTGTAATTTTCTTTTTTGGCAGCATCTCAATCTGATTTTGGTATTAAGGTGATGTCAGCTTCATAAAAGCTATTTGGACGTGTTCCTGTTTTTTCGTTTTCATAAAAGAGCCTGGCCTGGATTGGTAGTAGTTACTTTTGAAAGGTTTGAAAGAATTCATTCGTGAATTCATCAGGGGCTGGGCTTTTGTTTTTGGGAAAATTTTTGATTACGGTTTTAATTTCCTCAATAGTGATGGGGGTGTTTAGATATGCTGCATCTTCTTTATTCAACTGTGGAAGGTTATATGAGTTCAGAAATTTATATATTTCGTCCAGGTTCTCATATTTAGTGGCATAGAGTTCTCAAAGTATTCTCTGAATACCCTTTGAATCTCTGTAGTATCTGTAGTGATCTCCCCCTTTTCATTTCTAATACGCATTATCAAGTTTCTCTCTTTTGCTTTGTGAGTTTTGCCAATGGTCTATTAATCTTGTTTACTTTTTCAAAGAACCAACTTCTGCTTTCATTGATCTTTCAGATTGTTTTTTGGGTTTCCATTTCCTTGATTTCTGCTCTCAGTTTTGGTATTTCCTTCTGTCTCCCTATTTTTGGTTTCTTTTGTTGATCATTTTCTAATTCTATAAGCTGCATCATTAAGCTATTCATGTATGCTCCTTCTTCCTACCTGATGTGTGCTTGCAAAGCTATAAATTTTCCTCTCATTACCGCTTTTGCTGTATCCCATAAGTTCTCATAGTTTGTGTTTTCATTGTTGTTTGTTACTAGGAAATTTTTGATTTCTTCTTTGATTTCATCTCGGATACACTGGTTATTCAGTAGTAGACTGTCTAATTTCCAGGTGTTTAATTTTTTTCTTCTGTGTCCCTTTGTAGTTCACATCTAACTTCAGAGCAAAGGTAGCCTGCAAAATTTTTATCTTCTTGATTTTATGGAGGTATGTTTTATGTGCCAGCATGTGGTCTATCCTGGAGAATGACCCGTGTACATTGGAAAAGAATGTGTATCCAGGTTTCTGAGTATAGAGTGTCTACTAGTCCTCTTTATTGCATTTCTCTTTTCAGGTCTAGTATATTTTTGTTGGGTTTCAATTTGGTTGACCTATCAAGTGTTGACAAGCCTGTGTTGAGGTCTCCCACAATTATTGTCTTATTATTAATATCCCTTTTCAGATTTGTCAACAATTGTATTAAATAATTTGCTGGTCCCTCATTGGGTGTGTATATGATTAGGAGAGAGATTTCTTCCTTCTTTACATATCCCTTGATTAGTACATAATATCCATCTTTGTCCCTTACAACTTTCCTGAGTATAAAGTTTGTGTCATCTGATATTAGTATGGCCACCCTGCTTTTTTAAGGGTGTTGTTTGCTTGAATGATTTTCCTCCAGCCTTTGATTTTGAGTCAATGTTTATTCTGACTATTCAGGTGTGCTTCTTGTAGGCAGCAGAAGGTCGGTTCAGTTTTTTGATCCATTTCGCCACTCTGTGCCTCTTAACGGGTGCATTTAGTCCATTGACATTGAGAGAAATAATTGTCATGGGATTTATTGCCATCTTTGTGTAGAAGTTTGGTGTGTTTTTGTTCTGTCTTGTCTTTAGAATAGATCTTTCAGTTTTTCTTTTAATTTTCTTTTTTTTGGGGGTCACACCCGGCAGTGCTCATGGGTTACTCCTGGCTCCATGCTCAGAAATTGCTCCTGGCAGGCACGGGGGACCATATGGGGCACCGGGATTCGAACTGATGACCTTTTGCATGAAAGGCAAACGCCTTACCGCCATGCTATCTCCCGGGCCCCCTTACCTCCATGCTATCTCCCGGGCCCCTCAGTTTTTCTTTTAAGGCTGGTTTTGAGTCTGTAAAGTTTTTGAGCTGTTGTTTATCTGTGAAGCCATGTATACTTCCTTCAAACCTGAAAGTGAGTTTTGCTGGGTGCAGTATTCTTGGTGAAGCATTTATTTCATTGAGTTTTGTCAATATATCCCACCACTGCCTTCTAGTCTTGAGTGTTTCTGGTGACAGGTCTGCTGTAAATTTCAAGGACGCTCCCTGGAATGTAATTTCCCTTTTTGATCTTGCTGCTTGCAGTATTCTATCTCTATCTGTGGGATTCATCATTGTGACTAGGATGTGTCTTTGGGTGTTTCTCCTGGGGTCTTTTTTTTAGCTGGTACTCTTCGGGAATGCAGGATTTGGTCACATGTTTTCTTTAGCTCTGGTAGTTTCTCTGTGATGATGTTCTTGACTGTTGATTCTTCCTGGATACCTTCTTCTTGGGTCTCTGGGACTCCAATGATTCTAAAGTTGTCTGTTGATCTTATCAAAGACTTCTATTTTCATCTGCTCATATTCTTTGAGTAATTTTTCCATTGTCTGATCATTCAATTTAAGGCTTTTTCCCAATCTCTTCTGCTGTGTAAAGTTGTTATGCATCACATCTTCCAGCACACCAATTCTATCCTCAGCTGCTGTTAACCTGTTGGAAAGCTCATCCATTATGTTCTTCAATTTGTCTACTCAGTTTTTCAGACCTGTTATTTGACCTGATATTTCAGTTTGGAGTTTTCTGATTTCTATCTTTATATTCTCTTGATTTTTAATAGTGTTCTGATCTATACTTTCTTTGAGTTCTATGAGCATCCTCCATATTTCTTCTCTAAACTCCATTTCTGAAAGACTGCTTAGGTTGTTGGCCATTGTTGAGTCATCAGAGTTTCCATCTTCATTCTCTATAACTGATGTTGGTCTGCGTAGTTTCCCCATTGTCACGCTTGTGCTGTGGGTTTTTCTACATGTTGTGGTGGTATTCATTGACTAGGTTGAGTGCAAGGCCGTGAAGCGAAGAAGGTGATCCTCTGCTTTGACCCATTATAGGTGGGCTTAAGGGGACCAGCAGAGTCAGCTCTATCCGCAACTCGGGCCCTGAAAGACTCACCTCAGCCGAGATTAGCGATCAGGGGATGAATGACAGAGAATATCAAAGTTCCCAGGTTGAAGCAAGCCAAGGGAAGCTCCAAAATGTCTGCCAAGCTTAAGGGGCTCAGCAGAATCTGTCTTATCCACAACTCCGGCCGGGAAAGACACACCTCAGCCGAGGCACACCCTCAGGGGATTAATGCTGGGGAAGTTTATGATACTATTAAGTTTGGAAATCTTGTTTTTATGAATAGAGCAATAGTACATAAAATAATGTTTGTGTATCCAGCCCAGGTTTGACCCCCAGAATGATGTTTGGGTCCCCCAGGCCCACCATAAGTGATTCCTGAGCATAGAGTTAGGCGTAAGCCCTGAGCACCACAAGGGGTGATTCAAAAAAAAAACAAAAAACAAATGAAAATCTTCTGTTTAAGCCATTAGCAGTTAATCCCTGTGAACTGCATATTTATAATCATTATCCACCTTACTAGTGAGGTTTGATATTTTATTTTTATTAATTTATGAAACTTCTGATTTCAAATATTGACTCATAAGACTTAGATATTGAAAGTGCCTTCATCAAATCTATCAGCTATTCACATTAAACTTGGTTTCCTCCATAAATTTCCTATTTTTAAAAAATATAATCAGATATATTAATGGTATATTTTGTTGATAATAAATATTAAAAAATATTTATATTTAATGCTATAAATATTATAAATATTTACATATATTTTATCTTCTATGGTTTAAAAAGTTCTACTATTCCAAAGTTACAAAAATATCTTTAAAATATATCATCTTTATATTTTATCTTGTTTTGTGTTACTGGGGGATGTTCATGGCTTACTTCTAGCTCTATATTCAAAAATCACTCCTGGAAGTGCTCAGGATTGGCCTCCTGTAAGGCAAACATCTTATTTGGTATTAATTTTTTTCCCTGTCTTCACAATTTTAACCTTATGTGAAATTAAAGAAAATGAAATCCAGATATAATATTAGTAGAAATCCAATTTTGTTTTTTCCTTGTAGTAAACTCTTTCCTAACATGATTTATTAAACAGTCTATACTTTCCCCCATTGATTTTGTTCTCATTATATTTTTCTATTCTCTATATTCTATAGTCATTTTCCTTATATATTTTGCACCTCAATTTTATTTGCTGCTTTATTTGATAAAAGTTACCATAGCCATTTACTCCTTGGTTCTTTAAAGTAATAGCTTTTTAACTTAGTCAATCTTGTCTATTTTTATTTCTGCTATTGTTCTCCTGATCATTATTACTGTTTTCTTGTTTTTAATTTTATATTATTTAAAACTATTCCATTTAATTGTTGACTCAAATGATCTTAGTGTTTTTCTTTCTGAAAACATACATAAAATATATTTCTCTGTAAGTATTGTTTTAGCTATGGTCAACAAATTCTAATACATAGTATTTTGGTTGTCAGTTAGTTCTATTTTTTATCATTTTTATTGAGACCAACGTGAATTACATGTATTTCATGATTATATTTAAGGTACATAGTGACAGTGAATAAGGACAGTTCCCACCACAAGTGTTGGCCTCCCTACACCACTGTTCCCAACATGCATCCGATACCTCCACTCTTAACCCCCTGGACTAATATTGTAACAGATCCCTCTTGTGTATAGCTTGTTGTAATTTGGGTCTCTTGATTCTACTGTCATTGACTTTGGATTGGTATATAGGTCTGATCATTTTTTATTTCTACTCAATGCTCATGAGACTGGAAAGCAAGTCGGAGCCCCTGTCTAGTATTTACAAATATACATTTTTTTAAAAATGGGAAAAAGTAAAAAGAAAAAAAACAGAAAAAAGAAAAATAAGAGAGGGTATCGCAAGGTTTTGTGGTGGTGGTAGTGGTTGTTATTGTTTTGTATAAGTGCATTGTTGAACTCCAAGATCTGCTCAGTTGTGGTTGTTAAAGTCAGTCTTCTGTAATTAAACATCTTGTTTTTTTGCACAGATTCTAGGAAGAAGTCTAGGATAGAGTCTTCATTTTTGGTTCCAAAAGTTCTGCTCAGTCATGGTTGTTGTAGTCAGTCTTCTGTATTTAGTAATCTTGGTTTTTCCACTGATCAAAGGACAAGTGTTATCTAAATTCATCTCACCATTAGATAATGAGTAAGGCAACCTGCCCTTATATCACGTTGTTGTTGTTTCCTCATCACCAGGATGTCATATGAAATTATCCTGGTGCAAGTTGGTGCCAGAGCAATATTAGGGACTGCCTCAGGGGGAGATTGCTTCCTGGTGCTATTTCAGAGAACTGTGTCAGTTCTAAGGTTGGGATCTGGGGCTCAGGGTTGGATGGTCAATGTCCGATCATATGAAGTCTAAGTCAAGTCCTCATGACAAATGCTCAGGGTAGGATGGGCTCTTATTCCTAGTAGATAAGAACTTCTTTCTATACATAAGATTTCCCCATTTTAGTGTGCCCATTTAAAAAGGAACGATGCCAAAAATCCAAGTCAAGGCAACAATGAGGTACCATCTTACACCAATGAGGATGGCATACATCAAAAATAATGGGGCTAATCTCTCTTGGCAGGGAGAAGGAAAGAAAGTAACTCCCATACACTTCTGGTGAAAATGCTGCTGGTCCAACCCCCTAAGGAAAACAGTATGGAAGGTTCTCAGTAAAATCAAAATTGAGCTGTCATGTGACCCAGAATTCCCTCTCTTGGATATCTACCCCTAGAATAGAAAGACATTTATCCAAAAGTATGTATGCATACCACTATTCATTGCAGCATTAAGTACGATAGTCAAGATTTGCAACCAACCAAGAGCTCCAATAACTAATGCGTGAATCATTAAGATGTGATACAAACATACAATGAAATACTACATAGCAGTAAGAAATTATACAATTATGCAATTTGCAACAACATGCATGGAACCAGAAAATGTTATGTTAAATGAAGTAAACCAGAAGAGGAAGGTTAAATACAGACTGGTATCACTTATATGTGGTATTTAGAATAACTCCACAAAGAAACACAACAATCTAAATGGTGGATACTCTGAACACTGTAGTGTAGGTTCCAGGGTATAGCAATGAGAAGCAATCAAATTAAGCATTGACAAATGAAGAAGCTGAGGTTAAAGAACTTGCCCAAAGCTAGCTAGCAAATGATTGCACTAGATTTCAAACCATGAAAAAACACTCATTCTATTGCAATTTTGCAGTTTTTCTTGACAGTATCAATTGGACTTGCTTACAAAGTTGTGTTAAAGGACTGTTTACTTTTTAAATACAACTGGATTACAAATATAAATAGACACCATGCTCAAAAAGGCCTGAAGCAATCTGCCTGGTTTACTAAATAAGTCAAAAAAAAAAATAACAAATGATGGACAGTCTTGCCCACATGTGAGCAAAACAAAGTAAAAGATCCAAACTAAAACAAATATTTGGATTCTGTTCTCTAAATTCTGAATCTGTTCCCTAAATCCTTTTCCCCCAGAGGGGGACAAAAAGGAAGGAGACAAAGGGTCTATCAGAACTGCAGTGAAGTGATACTGATAAACCAATGATGTGTGTAGTATTTAAAAGAGGTTAAAAGAGATGTGAAGTTGTAAAATATAAAGTCACCAAATATAAAGTCACTAAAATATATGGAGTAATATTTAACATTAATCTTAATTTAAAAAAGATAATGATAGGAGAGCATCCAAGAATGGCCAAGGAGTTTTGTGAGCATTCCTAAGGCATCATAGAATGCCTCAAAAGGGATCAGACACAATCCATGAAGCGTTTTAATGAGAAAACTCACTAGAGAATAAGGTCATCTGCTTAGGGAGAGTCAACTTCACAGAACACAGAACTAATGACACATTCTGAATTAAGAATACTGCCCTTAGAGTTAAGGGAAGGGAAAAAAGAGACTGAAAGAGAAAACTGACTGGCAAGCCAGTGCCAGATATAAAACTCCAACCTAAGGTGGGAAAGTGCTAAATGCAAACAAAGTGCATTTACAGAACTTCAACTTTATACCAGCACTCTCTGAGTTGAAGAAAGATTCAGGTTTGTTGAGCCCTATACTGAGAGCTGTGCTCATGGCATGATCTAGGAACAGTCATCTTTAAAGTGACTCTGCCTATCAGGGGCCTATGAGAGACTCAGCCTTGGTTCCTCCCCTACATGTTCTTTGCCTGGACGTCATATTGAAGGTTCACCAGTTTCTCACCATCTAACAAGATTATAGACGCAGTCAGTATTGAACTAAAGGAAGCTTACCAATGCGATGCACAAGTATTATTCTCCTACCTAGGAAAAAAAACTCCCTAAAAGGTTCAGTTTTGAGTCTATTCCTGATGTGTAGAAAAGAGACTGGGTGTACTGTCACCAAATTACAATTGGATGAAGTGTTCTCAAGGCTGCAATTTGGAGCTGCCATCCAGAGGCTATAACAGATAAAAGATACCCTTAGAGATGAGCCCCCCCCCCCATCAATTTATGGTTCAGAGCAGCAGCCCTCACCTGGTGCTGGCAAATGCAGAATTCCTAGTAACTATGAAGATTCACTGCTGAACAGATGCTAGAGGGTGCATGTGACTACAATCTCCAAACACTACTAAAACAGTTCAACAGTAATGCCACATCAACTGCCAGGCACCAGCAAAAGAAACCCAGAACCAGAGACCAGTCCAACTAGGGCCATAGAATCAAGAAAATAGTGATTTCACAATTGCCATTTGTAATTCTGGTGCACATAATCTTAAGGCACAAATATCAGTTCAATTTTGCAGGAATAAAAATTCTTTGCGAGAGATTCATATTTGCATAAATTAGGAGAGTCATTGCACCAACTTGATACTAAAATTGAAAGTACCAGTGATAAAACCAACTTGGACTTCCAATTCCACCCTTAGATCATACAAGTCAGCAGGACTAATGAAAAAAAGAGGACTTTATTTACATCAAAAAATGGGGTCTGGAGGTCAGGAAAATCCTCTACTACATCAGATCTTTTCATTCTGCCCAAAGATGACTACAGAGTAACAAAACTCTGGATTTTCACTAAACTTCAGGAAATCACTAGAGAAAAAGATCAATAAACAAAAAAAGTTATGAAAACAATCCAAGAACTCACTACAAGATAAATGAAAGAGTCAAAAAAAAGTACATCAGTAGGACTCAACAGAAAGACAGAGAAAACAAAAATTAAAATCATTACATCATCAATAAAAACATAATAGAAAGTAGGTTTTTAAAGTTAATGAAATAACAATTAAGTGTGTACTGACAATATCAAGATGAACAACCTCTGCTTAATACAAAATTCCATACACAGAGAAAAGAAAGAAAGAACAATAAATGGAACAATAATAGCTGAGAAATTCCCCAAACTGAGGAAGGAGAATTCTTGTCACCGATCAATCAGACAGAATATTAACAAGGAAACAAAAGGAATTAGAAGTCCTTGAACTATTAGACATGCACACAACCCTCAAAAAGTCAATATATAGAAACAACACAAATGCCCAATAATATGTGAATAGATACAGAAGTTTTGGTATAAACACAATTGAACAATATGCAGTTGCAGGGTGAAATCTTACAGGTCACTGCAACTTGGATAACATGTTTAGCAAAATTAATAAGAAGGAAAAGGACAAATAGCAGATGGTTTCACTTATTTTTATTATGCAGGAAAAATATAAGAAAATAGACAGTCTTACTCTATGAAAAACTGTGACATTGTGTTATGGAACTAGGATTACCAAGCAAGGGAAGAAGTGGAAGAAGGAGGGAGAAGTGGACTATTAACAACAAGGTCAATGGTGGAAGATCTTGGGGACATTCATGGTGATGACGGTGTGATAAGTTTGTATCTCAAAACCACATGCTTTACACTATTTTAACCATGTCACCTACAGGACACTAAAATGTAACTGATCTTCCTATAGCCTGTGTCAAGCAGCAGTATGAATTTTGGTGTCAAAAAACCTTAACTTGATTTTTTTGCACAAGACAGCCAAGAAGAAGCCATCAAACATAATCTCCAGGGTCCAAACCTGACAACCAAGAAGACGTTATTGAATATAATCTTCAGGGGCCAAATTCAGTAAGCTGGCCCCACTCAACAATGTGGAGCCAGAGGAACTAGCTCCGTGGCCCTGTGCGTCTTCTAACTCACAAGCTCCACCACAACACATAGTAAAACCACTATACATGCATGACAATGGAGAAACAATGCAGAACAACACCATGTATAAAGAATGAAGATGGCCTGAAACGTTAGCCTCTCAGATAAAGAGTTTAGAGTAGAACTATGGAGGATGCTCAAAGAACTCAAAGCATAGACTGAGCTGAAAAAAACACAATGGCAGAACTTAGAAAACTCCAAACTGAAATAACAGGTCTGAAATCTCGGTAGATGAAATGAAAACCTCAATGGAATGCCTCTCTAATGAAGTAGCAACAGCTGAGGACAGGATCAATGAGCCAGAGGATGAGACGCAGAACAACTCCATACAGCAGAAGAGATTGGAAAAGAACCTTAAAGCAAATGATCAGACAATGAATAAACTACTAAAAAAATGTGAACAGATGAAAATAGAAATCTTTGATAAACTCAACAGAAACAACATAGAAATCATTGAAGTCCCAGAGACCCAGGACGAGAATAATAATAAGAGTTAGAGGAAGTGTGAGAAGAGGAAGTGGAGTAAGAAGAAAAGGGAAAAGGAGAAGAATAAAAAGAAAATAAGAAAGAAGAGGAAGAAAAAGAGAAGGATGAAAAGAAGAGGAATAAGAAAAAAGAGGAAAAAGAGGAGAAAGAGGAAGAAGGAAAAGAGAAGAAAAAGGAGACAAGAAAAGATGAAGGGGAAGAAGAGGAAGAAAAAAATTAAGAGGATGAAGAAGTAGAAAAGGAAGAAGAGGAGGAACAGGAAAAAGAAGAGGAATAAGAGAAGAGGAGGGAAAGAGGATCAAGAAAAAGAAGAGAAAAAGAAAATGGACAAAATATTTCATTTTAATTTCATTTCTTATAGTAATATCTTTGTTTAAGCACCATGATTATAGTTTGTAGTTGTTTCAGTTAAAAATTAAAAAATTAAACTAAAAATATTCTTAATCTCTCTTCTACTATTTATTAATGGGTCAATTATGAGATAATTTACCAAACCATAACAACATCTTTCTCATCAAAAAAATGAGGATAATTATAAAGTATGTCTTAGGGATTCTTGAGAAAGCACATTTATGGGAATGTTTCCAAAATGTCCAAATCTATATGAATCTTGTGTGATTAATAAATAAAACAGAACACCAATATATATACAGGAAATTAGTGAGGTGTGTCATGAACATATTCACAGTATATTAAAACTCAAAATGTTAATGAATAAAAAGTTCTCTTTTTGATTTTCCACAAAGAACTGGAAATTCTTTTATTATTAATATTTTAATTTAAACACCATGGTTACAAATATGATTATAATTGAGTTTCAGTTATGTAAAGAACACCCCCCTTCACCAGTGCAACACTCCAATCATCAATGTCACAAATCTCCCTCCTCCCACCTCACCTCCTCCTGTACTCTAAACAGGCTTTCTACTTCCCTCATTCATTCACTTTGTTATGATAGTTCTCAATGTAGTTATTTCTCTAACTGCACTCATCACTCTTTGTGGAGAGTTTCATGTCATGAGATGGGCCTTCCAGTCCCTCCCCCTCTTTTGTCTCTGAGAATTATTGCAAAACTGTCTTCTATTTTTCTTAAAACACATAAGTGAAGGAGACTATTCTGCGTCTATCTCTCTCCCTCTGGCTTATTTCACTTAGCATAATAGATCATCTCTCCTGATGGCTGCATAATATTTCATTGTGTATATGTACCACAGTTTCTTTAGCCATTCATCTTGGTTGTTTCTAGAGCCTGGCTATTGGAACTAGAGCTGCAATGAATATAGGTGTGAGGAAGAGACTTTTTGTATTGTATTTTTGTGTTCTTAGGGTATATCATTAGGAGTGGTATAGCTAGATTGTATGGGAGCTCAATTTCCAGTTTTTGGAGAAATTTCCATATCCCTTTCTATGGAGGTTGGACTAGACGACATTCCCACCAGCTGTGAATAAGACTTCATTTCTCTCCACATTCCAGCCAGCAGTACTTTTTTCTTATTATTTGTGATGTGCAACAATCTCTGTGGTGTGAGGTGGTACCTCATAGTTGTTTTTACTTTGATGTCTCTGATGATTAGAGATGTGGAGCATGTTTCATGTGCCTTTTGACCATTTGTATTTCTTTTTGTCAAAATGTCTGTTCATTACTTCTCCCAATTTTTTGATGGGATTAGATGTTTTTTCTTGTAAAGTTCCATCAGTGTCTTAAACAAAATCAGATTTTGATTGGATGTGGAGCATTTTTTCATGTGTCTTTTGGCCATTTGTATTTCTGTCTTCAGCTGCTGTTACCCTGTTGGAGAGGCTTTCTTTTGAGGTTTTCAATTCAGCTACCTTGTTTTTCAGATCTTTTATTTCACTTTGGAATTTTCTCATTTCTGTCCTTGTGTTTTGTTCAGCTAGCGGTATATTTTCTTTGATATTCATGAGGATCCTCCATATTTCTATTCTAAACTTATCTGAGGAATTAATCAGATGGTTGGTATTTTTGGGGTCATCACAGCATTCTCTGTGCATGGTGTTTGCCTGCAAGGTTTCCCCATTGTCATGCTTGTAGTGTGATTTTTTTCCTGTGTGTTATGGTAAGGTTAATTACTTAGAAATATAGCACAGCTCTTCCTGAACCTCTTGGAGACAGTTTTTGCTAGGTCCTTTCTGGCTTTCTCAGTAGAGATTCAGGAGACTGAATAGAAGAGAAACAAGCTAAACCGATATGTCCTCTCTGTTTCTCCCAGTTACCAATCTCATAGCAGAGACAGACCCCTCTCACATACACAGACAAAGGAGTCAACTTTCTGTTTGGTGCCTCTGGTAGCCGGTTTTCACTCATTCTTTCTTGGCCTTTCATCCTGAGCACCTCGCCCTCTCAGGAGAGATTCAAGAGACAGAAGAGAAGAGAAACACAAAGCTGACAGATTCCCTCAGTCTCTACCAGTGGCCAATCTCACAACAGGTGCAGACCCCTCCTACATTCACAAATAAAGGAGTCACCACTCTGCCTGGTAGTAGCCGGTTTTCATTCACTCTTTCTTGGCCTTTTGGCCTGGGCGCCTCCAGTAGACAGTCCTTGGTGGGCCCTTCCTGGCCCACTCAGGAGAGCTTCAGGAGACAGAAGAGACGAGGAGGTAGAAGCTCTTAATGCGGTTAAAGTATCATTAGACTGAATATAGAAAAAATTGGATTTTAATCTTTGGTTTCCTCATCAGTAAAATGATGAGACTAGAATAAAAAATTTTGGTCATATTTATTTCTGATTTTATTTTCATGAACCAGAGATAATGTTGAAACTTGGGTTTCATTTTAGTGCTACCTAGGGAGAATATCTATCAATAAATAAAAACAATTGTATGTTGTGTTTTTGTCCTATTTTCCTTGATATTAGAATATTGGCCTCGATGATATATTAAATTAAACTTTATTGTCAACATGCAGCCCATTTATTCATCAGAAACCAACTCCTGGGAAAAACACTTAAGTACTATAAATTGAACAATTTATAAATAAATAAATTTATAAATAAATTGCACTGCTGAACAAGCAAAGTAGAAGCTTTTTGCTTGATTTTTTTTGTTTGTTTTTTTTGGGGGTTTTTTTTGGGTTTTTTTTTGTTTGTTTGTTTGTTTGTTTGGTCATACCCGGCAGTGCTCAGGGATTACTCCTGGCTCCACGCTCAGAAATTGCTCCTGGCAGGCACGGGGGACCATAGGGGGAACCGGGGGATCGAACCGCGGTCAGTCCTAGGTTAGCACAGGCACCTTACCTCCAGCGCCACCGCCCGACCCGCCTTGCTTGAGTTTTTACTGAGTGTCTGCTAGTATTTGTGTTTGCATAATTATAGAAAACCTCAAAAGTCAAGAACATAAATCATTTGGAACTGGGTCAAATAGCACAGACAATAGTCAACATAACTTTGGGCCTAAAATTGGGAAATGGGACATCTACACTCTTTGTATTACAAGAAGCATTCATAAATTTCTTGATTTGTAAAAAAGGGTAAACAAAGAAAAATGTTTTGTATCAAATTTAGGTAAATACAGAAAGGTTTTTTATAATTATCATATATAAACACAAATTTAAAGTAATAAAATTGACTATTTCTTTTTATTTTGGGGGGGGGGTCACACCCTGCAGTGCTCTGACTCCATATTCAGAAATTGCTCCTGGCAGGCACGGGGGACCATATGGGGCACCTGGTTTTGAGCCGATGACCTTTTGCATGAAAGGCAAACGGGAGATAGCATGGAGGTAAGGCGTTTGCCTTTCATGCAAAAGGTCATCGGTTCGAATCCCGGTGCCCCATATGGTCCCCGTGCCTGCCAGGAGCAATTTCTGAGCATGGAGCCAGGAGTAACCTCTGAGCACTGCAGGGTATGACCCAAAAACCAAAAAAAAGAAAAAAAGAAAAAAGAAAGGCAAACGCCTTACCTCCATGCTATCTCCCGGACCCCAATTGACTATTTCTTAAAATATTTTTCTGTTTATTTTGGTTAAGATTTTGACAAACTACAGGTTAAAATGTGAAAAATAGTACATGCCCAGTATGTAAAATATTAGAAATGGACCTCAAACCCGATGAATCAACACAAAAGCTCATTAATCAACTCATAAAAACATGAGTCAAGGGTTTGATTATTACCAATGCCCTCCTACATACAAGATCCATGACTTCCTTCAGAATATTTATGATTTACTGTGCTGGAAATTTATTTTCAATGTTCCTTTCCTTTCAGTGTTCAGAACAAGTCATAGTGGGTACTGAAATAAAGGCATTTGAGAACATTAAATTTCCCCTCTTTTCTGCCTGGTCATAAGATAACATTATAGAACTAATCTTTTCATTCCTATAACTTGTTTTTTCAGTTGCCACTTAAGTGCATTTATACACTATAACTAAAATACTGACCACTCTGTTCTTGTTGTGTCCTTTGATTATAATAATCTAATATAGCCCTAAAGTGAGGTCATTATTCTTAGATCTGTGTTTACATCCTGCTTTGGGCCACAGGAAAAGCTAATTACTTCTCTGAAGAAAGAAAAAAATTGTTATTCTATTTTCTACCTGTGTAATGGTTTTAAATCTTCAATAGAATACAATGTTTTCACATTTTCACAGTGTTTTTGAACATTGTGTCCTAATGTGAGCTTGGGGCATCTTTACTAACTACAGTTTGCCAGGTACATTTATCATGCCTGGCAGGGGTCGAGGTGAGAGGTGAGTTTTAGATTAAGGTTAAGTTGGCATCCAAAAACTAAATTCACCAGTGAACTGTTAACACTGGTAAGCCCGTTCATCGACTTAGGAGAGGTAGTTATACTGGTACAAATCAATCTAAGTAAATGAATCTTATTTTCATGTGTTGTTTTTAGTGCCTTTAAATCCTGTTCAAAACAAAAAAGTTGGGGAACTGTGAAATAGCTCAGTGGATTATCTCAATGTCTATGTCATCTAGCTGTGATATTCATTGCATTATCATTTTATTAGGTGTAACCAGTATATGAACAGTGCCTTTCTATATAATTTCTCTTAAGTCCATATTATGGACTACCTTGTGATTTGCATGATACTCATTGTGTGATGCTTGTTAATACGTGAAACTGACATGAGCCTTCATTGAGCACAAAGATTCAAATATTTTGGCTGTAGAAAGTCATGTGTCCCTCATTCCCACTTCATAAATGTGGTACCATCTCAACCACTACCCTAAGTTGTCAGTTTCCGAATGACAAATGTGTCCCTGAGAAATTTAGATGGAATAGCTACTGTATCTATGAATTTCTTGGGTTCAGTGTGCTGTTTCCATTATAACATCTACAAATAACTCTGTTTCCTCAAATTAACTCCTTACCCATTCAGCTTCTATAAGGTCCAAATATTCCACTCCTAGGAATATACCCCAAGGACCAAAAATATAATAGAGAAAAGACATCTGCACTCCTATGTTCAATGAAATATAGTTTACATTAGCCAAAATCTGAAAACAACCCACCTTAAACAGATAACTGGATACAGAAGCTATGGTACATATACACAATGGAAGACTACTTGGCATTAAGAAAAAATGAAGTTATACAATTTTCTGATATATGGAGGGATCTGGAAAGTATCATGCTGAGAGAAATGAGTAAGAAAGAAAGGAACAGACATGATTATCTTGCTCATATGTGGAATATAAAGTAACATAGTATATAACATCCACAGGTAAGAGAAACAAAAATCAGGAGACCTGGTACTTAGAATGAAGGAATAGGAGAGATAGGTCAAGAAAAGAACTACAGATCTAAAATGGCAGGAAACAAGAGCCATTTGAGATCTAAGGAATTCTTATTGCTAAATATGAAGAACAAAGAACATTTTTATGACCTCTATGAATAACGGGGAGAGGGCAAACTATTCTTTTAGAGACCTCGTTTTCATATTCAACTTTAAAGGATCATATTATATTGGGGCAGAGTGATAGCCCAGCAGTAGGGCATTTGCCTTGCAAGCGGCTGATCCAGGGTGGACCTTGGTTCGATCCCTGGTGTCCCATATGGTGCCCCAAGTCAGGAGCAATTTCTGAGCGCATAGCCAGGAATAGCCCCTGAGTGTCACCGATTGTGGCCCAAAAACCAATAAATAAATAAAATCAGATTGTATTATAAGACAGCTAAGTTAAATGGAAGACACTGAAGAGTGCATTATCTTGCAGAAAGTGTTTTGATACATTAAGTTTCCAGTTTAAGGAATTATTTGATAGGTAAACTTTCTAAGAAATGTCATTGCAATTCTAAAACAGCTTAAATTGGTTTAAAAAAGCTCTCCTCTCCTCTCTGCTGAGCCAATCTACGGACCGGGACTCTGGTCTCTCAGTAAGATGGTCTCACCTGACCCACGTGGGACTGATCGAGCCGTGTGATTGGGGATCCCAGAAACATAAAGACCATGACCGGCCATGCTCTGCCTCTCCTCTTCTCTCTGCTGAGCCAATCTACGGACCGGGACTCTGGTCTCTCGGTAAGATGGTCTCACCCGACCCACTGGGACTGATCAAGCCGTGTGATTGG
>PVKC010020721.1:0-18485 GCA_004027635.1 Crocidura indochinensis
TGTGTCTCTGGAAGAAACATTGTCTGATATTACACGGTTCTTTGCTTAAGGCGCACATGCACCTGTCTGTGACTTTTTAATGGCACATTTCTGTGGCATGCAGCATCTTTAATGAAAGACTCTGGAGACAGACCTGGTTATGGGTCTCCTGTGGGACTACACCAGTGTATTAGCTGGGGAAGAAAGGAACAGGATGATGAAGGATGGCTCAGAGCCATGTCACAAGGTTCTCAAAACCATGGGAGCAGACTCTAGCTTCTGTACCCCCAACCTCAGGAAGAGGTCTCAAATTCATGAAACTGGTGAGGAAGAAAGGAAGGGACCAAGAATTGGAGCTTCTGGATGGGTGTGGAAATTCCAGAAATGGCCTTTACCTAATCCCTGTATTTTTCTCCTCTTTCTTTATTATGGGCTCCCTAGAGGACAGAAGGACTCAGAATACTGGGAAAAAAGTGTCTAAACAGAGATGGAGTGAAGAGGCCGTGGAGAGGCCTGGCATGTGGTACCATTTGATCCTTCCCACAGGGCTGAATGGCTTTTTAGGCTGCTGGGGACAGGTATAGGCATCTTTTCCCTGTTTCTTGAACTTCTTTCAGGATCAACCCACACATCAATTCCCTCAAGAAGCCCCTCCCAGACACCCAGAGTACTCCCAAAACACATTTTATGGGAAATATGGCTCCTGAGTAATGCTCATTGGACTGGGGACTCTCCCAGCAAATATCAGTCCTGTTAATAAAGTTTACTTTTGTCCTGTTCTATAGTGAAGGAAAATTGAAACTGAACAAATTCCTTACAAATTCCATTGTATTTATGCATAGCAAAAATCACATACGAGGATGTGAGTTTTCCCTTCCCCAACAATAAACTGTATTGACAATTCTAAGCCATGATCATATTTAAAGTATCTTTTCTATTTTTTTAACTTTATCTAACTCAATGAGAAATTATTCACATGGGTGTGAATCAAAACTGTACACTCTACTGTCAACTTGATTTGGGTCCAGTGTATAATATAAAATATATTCACTTCCTTATAGGTGATGGTCACTTCAGTTCTCTGGGTACAGCACAGAGCTAAAATTGGGCTATGTGTTGAATATCTGATAAAGTCCATTCTAGTCACAGCTGAAAAGTCTAAAACTGCTAAAAAAAAAAAACATGTTTCTTTAGATTTCCCTTATTTGCATCACACGTTTCCAACATGTAACGTGACAAAACTGAAATCAGGTTTTTCTTTTCGGGTCACATTTGGCAAAGCTCAGAAGCTAGACTGGGCATCACTCCCTGATGTGCTCTAGGGCCCTGCAGTGCCAGATAAAGAATCTAATTTGGTTGCATGCAAGGAAAATATGAATATATAACCCATATACTATCCTTTTGTACACAGCTTTTTTTCTTTTGAAACAAACTTATAGAATTTGTACAACCAAATGAATCAGGTCACACTTTTTCCCAAGGCTTCATACATGCATGACATGTGTTCTACCACTGAATTCCATCTGGGATCCAGGGCTGTAGCATTTAAAGCCATCACTTTTTGATGTTCCCTGGGCATTCCACTAGGCTCTTATCACCCAACCATTTTATGGATTCTCTCTTAGAAAAGAATATGAGATTTAGTGCATATAAGAATTACTCAGGGTATATATTTATACTGCAGGTTCTTAGAGATGCAGATTTAATTGGCATTAGGTGGAATTTAGGAATCTTTATTTTGAGGAAGTAACTCAGGACTAAGAAAGGAAGGCAAAACAAACAAACAAGTAAATAAATGGATGCCTTGCATGCAAGAGGCATAGATTGGGTCATTGGCACTGAAAAGAAAATAAAAATAAACCCCTAGCACTCCAGGTCAGTATTATATAGAGATTTATGAGAAATAACAAGTCAGGACAGTCATTTCACTAGCTAGCCTAGAATATAAAAATAAAGAATTCAGAGTTAAACTCTGTGTACACATATACCTAATCAATGAGGTACTTATTTTAATTAAAATAAACCCCAACAGTTTCATTCCTGATAGAACAATTAGTACAGCTATGTATAGAAGCATCTATTTGCAAGCAACATACCTCCATGAAAGAGATTCCTAAGCTCCAGACATCAGAATGGATTCCATATTGCTCCCCTGAAATTCTTTCAGGCTGTAAGCAAAAAAAAAAAAAAAAAGGAAGTTGATGAGTTGATGGAAGGTGCTCTTTGGAAACAAGAAAACTGAGTTCAGCTTAGTCAAGTAACCAGGGACATTTGCAGAGCACTTTAAGAACAGCAATTATTTGGTATGTATGCCTACATGTCTATTTAACATTAACATTTACACTGAACTGTCACAGAATTCCAGGAAGGAAATCTTTATAAGTATCTTATTCGAGAAGAAGAAATTAGAGGTTCGGAGTAAAGAAATTATTTAGGCAAAATTCTAAGCATTCATGAGCTGAAACTGGAACTCAAGTCCTTTTCCAAGTTCAGAGGTGTAATGAAGTGATGAACTACACACTGTAACTATTATCATAATATCATAATGAAATTGGCATGCCACCATTGGCTCATTGAGAGGGTCATCTGCCTTTTATTTTTTTTAAATTTTCCTTCTGAAAAGAATTTCAAGCATCAACGAGATGAAAGTTTAGGGAGGGTACAAAGAACATCCCTGTTTCCTTTTCCAAAGTCATCTCTGATTCCACATCTTATCTGATGGTAAGGAATAGTTTAAAGAGTCCACTTGGCAGGTGGTGGAAGGGAGCAGAGTGATAATACAGTGGGTAGAGTGCTTGCCTTGCACTTTGAAGATCTGGTCAATCTAAAGTATCCCAGGAGTGATCCCTGAATGCAGAGCCAGGAGTTAGCCCTGAGTACTGACAGGTGTGGCATCCAAACAAAAGTAAGTTCTAGTTAGGACAATCGGTTGAAAAGATCTAGTGGAAGCAGTCCCTATATGCATCTTCTATAATTCAATAGAAATCAAGTTTTGGGGAGTGGGTTGGTTCTGCTTGGTATAACCCTCCACAGTTCGGTATTCAGTCAGGTACTTGTCCTTGGAAGGAACCCAGGAACAGATGAAAAAGAAGAAAGACTGTCTTATGGCGCTGGAATGTTTGATCCATGCCAGAGAGCAAGTCTGGCAAACCATTAAGAGCAGGGTCAACACTTGGGGTCCCCAGAAAAGAATCCTTTGATCTGGATCCTTCCTGGGATATCTGGTAGCCTCCATGCTCTCAATCCATGGCAGCCTGAAAGATTCTGTGAACCTTGTTCTGTGCAGAGAGGAGAGATGAGCCGTGAATGGGGGAGGGGAGGATGTTCATAGGGGAGTGGGTACTGTCTTGCAACTGGGGGAGTGAATCTACCCAGGGACCAGAACTTTGTAACCTTCCCACTCCCACCTGCTGGGCGACCTCAGTGTCTCTGCTACCTTCTCCGGGGACCCCTTTCCATATAATTATATAAAGCCCTGCCCTGGGGTAGCAGGATGGATGGTCTTATTTCACTGCCTTTATTTATTTCTTTAATTTGTAAAACCCCTTTCCTACCAAGAATAATTCATCCCAAGGGCCAAGTGTCATGTGACCATTTCTCTTGGCTGCATTTAAACACGTCCATGCCCATCTCTGAAGACTTTTTGTTTTCTGTTTGAGTCCCTCATTGAATCAATTTTCATGTTCAGAACCTGGTTAAATCTATTACTGAATTTTAGTGGTGTTCATAGGTACTGGTACAGATTCATTCATAGGGAACGGGCCAGCCAGTTGTCACAACAATCTATTTTATCGACAACATAATTGTACATTTTTCAAGAATTTTCATGTGTCAAGTATTGTTTGGCTTTTGGGGCACATGTCTTATGGGTGCTGCTATATTCCTGAATGGAAGAAAAAAAAACATGAGAGAATAGGTTTGTATGGCTTAAGTAAGGAGAGTAAAAGCCACACTTTAATGGCCACCTAGTATGTTCCAAACACTGGGCTAGATACTTTGCAACTTCTACTTTTCAAAGTCATCTTGCAAGACAGGTATCACTGTCTTCATTTTACAAATATAAATATTGTTTATATTTGTAGTTTAGTCAAGTTAAGTGACTTGCTCACATTTGAACTACAAATACCTGGAAATAGTTAGTATCAAGCTTTATGTATGTCTGACTGCAGAATCATTGTTCTTTAACAGGGTCTTAAATTGTTCCAGAAATGTCAGAAGATCCATACCCTAGCTGGTATATCTCAAAAGGCAAATCAAAAAAAAAAATCAAACCATAGTGAATTATAAGATTATTTGTAGTAGACTTTCAGGCATACAATGGTCCAACACCAAACTTCCTACTGGTGTGAATTTGAGGAGGCAGTTTGAGATGGGCCATCACAGAAATATACAAGATATCAAGATATCATCTACAAATGAATCGCTGTGGCTGGACGCTTCATTAAAGAAATTCAGAGGCCGGAGAGACAGTACAGTGGTAGGGCACTTACCTTGCAGGCACTGGATTCAGAACCCAGCATCCCAGCCAGGAGTGATCTCTAGCTAGAAATAAGCCTGGAGCTGGGGTATGGCCCAACACCTGCTACTCCCTCCCCTGCATAAAAGAAATAATTTCTTGGCTGAAGAGAACTATGTTGAGGACATGTTTAGCATGCAGTAGGTCCAGGTTTAAGCCCAGCACTACTTGGTCTCCTAAGCACTGCTGGAAATAATGAGAAACATTAAATTCCTGGACCAGAGCAATAGTACAGTGGATAGGGCATTTGACTTTCATGTGGCCAACCCAGGTTTGATCCCTGACACTCCACCTGGTCCCCAAGCACCACGAGCAGTAATTCCTGAGGGCAAAGCCAAGAACAAGCACCAAGAGAATCACTGGGTATGGCCCCCAAAACAAAAAATAAAAAAACAATAATTTCTCAAGGTGATTATTTGGTATACTCAGCTCTGGCCACTGAACATTTCCATGTTCTCTGCATGGGCACTGACTCACCTTCCATTCTATTGAGTAAACTCTTCAGGCTCTGTTTAAGGGCTATGCCAGCCCTTTAGTGAATAATTTTTTTTGACTTTTGCTTTTAATTCCTACTTGTTAATGATCCTAGAGGAATAGCCCAAGGGCTGAGGAGCTCCTAGCTTAAAAATGTATGACCATAAGTACAAATCCCTATTGCTCCCATGAGCACCCAGCATGATCCTGGCCATTCCACTGTCTGTGATCCTCAGTGCTGAGAGCAAATGCCAACCACACCCCAGCCAGGTGTGTATTAGGACCACAAAGGAAGGGGGTAACCCCCACAGGGAATACTACAACTACAGATATATTTAAAGACCAGGGCCAGGAAAAGTGACTAGAGGTGAGCCCCACAAATGACCCCAGACAACACCACTACCAAGATTTGTGGTCTCTAACTAAGCATGAGGGCAGCAAGCAAAACAGCTGCAGAGGTGCAGTCCTTGGTGAGTACCCCAATGTGCGACACGAACCCCAGCTAGAGAGCATGTCAGCACCACAGCCAAGCATGTGTGGTCGTCAGAGTTCCCAAACAAAGGGAGGGAGCTTTGAAAGTAGATGGTGTGAATAGTTCTGCTTCTTGGTCACTTCACTGTAAAATCCACTTTCTAGTTCCTAAGAATTAAAGTCTGAGTGTCTGACTTGTCTTATAGGTATCTGATCTATGTTTGGTCTAAGCAGAGATACAGTGTGTGCTAGGGTACAGTGAATGTCCCTGTGCATTTGGGCATCCAGTGATACCAAGAGTCCTAGTACAACCTTCCTCCCCACATCAGAGCTGGAATCCAAGTCTAGCTGGAATCCAAAGAATTTTAGGAAACATGAAAAGTCTTTCGGCCTCTCAGATATTTGCTTATTTGTTTGGGGACAATATACCTGGCATTTCTTGTGGCTTACTCCTTGCTTTGTGCTCAGGGATCATTCCTGGAAGGCAGTGGGGACCTTATGTGGAGCCAGGGATTGAACCGGGGATGGCTACATGCAAGACAAATGTCTTAACTCATCAACTATCACTTTGACCCTGGTTTTCTGTAGAATTTTCAGTAGAAGACTTGATCCAAATAACTTAACCAGTGTTAGGAAAAACCAAAAGTAGGTGTCCTAATGAAACCTTGACCTACTCCAGGCTCAGTCTGTGTGAGTAGGCTAATTAGAGTGACTTAATCTTTGGACTCCTCATTTGTGAAATGAAGACAATAATACATATGCTTGGTTGGGCTGTATGAAGATGAAACAAACCCTGTTATATGTCTGATTCAGTACATAGACACCTGGAGGATACTGGCCCCTAAGCACTATAGTCCATGAACAGCCACTGGATCCTATATCTGGAGGGTGGTCCATGCATAGAGAAACCCTGAGGACAGGAACAATCCAGGTAGAAAAATTGTTCAGGAAATAAGATGTACCATTTAGACAGATTGTGTAATCCCAAAGGACTACCTTTTTGTTTCACAACTCTAGTTATTCTCAACCATAGTGCCAGACTTACATGTGATCAAAAGTGTTTACCAAACTGCAATTACCAAGTAGGTGAGTTTTTTTTTTTTTTTTTAGGAACTTTAGCTTTTATTTATTTTTGGTTATTGGATAACATTCAGTTGTGCTCTGGGTTCTCTCTAGCAGGGCACAAGGGGACCAACTATATGTAGTGCTGGGGTCTAAAACTGGATTGGGGGTCCGGGAGATAGCATGGAGGTAAGGCGTTTGTCTTTCATGCAAAAGGTCATTGGTTCGAATCCCGGTGCCCCATATGGTCCCCCGTGCCTGCCAGGAGCAATTTCTGAGCATGGAGCCAGGAGTAACCCCTGAGCACTGCCGGGTGTGACCCAAAAACCACAAATAAATAAATAAATAAATAAAACTGGATTGGGAGTACACAAGGCAAAAGTCTTAATTCCTTGCTATGGCTCTGGCCCTAGGCCTTCAGGTTTTAAAAATAAAATACAATAAAAGTTTCAACTAATAGAATGATTAGAACTAACGGGTTTTCATTTCATTTTAGCCACTGAAGTCATTGGGTCCTGTTATAAGCCTTTGGAAAGAAAGTGAAAAATCTTGCCTACTTTATAGTATGCGTCCATTGAATCTAATTATCTGCTCTTTTATTTAAATTAATAGGAAAGGGAGAGAGGAGGAACAAAGGGGGCGGTTAAAGAGAGAGACAGACAGAGACAGAAAGCTGTCTTCTGATTGTGTTTCGGGGCTATACCTCGTAGCTCTCAGGGGTAGGAAGTCAGACTTGGAGCTGTAGAGGTGTCTCCCAGCACTGTGTCGCTGGTACTGAACTGAATCCGGGTTGGCTGCACACAGACAAGTGCTATAATCTAAAGGCTATAATGTCTGGCCCTCCCTATCAGTCCTTTAGGTATCCACTTTACTTCAAGATCTTCTCTGTGCCAATGAGATCAGACCAGACAACATTCAGAGTTTTCTACAACCAACTGCTCCCACCAATTACTAAGCTTCCAGATTGATTCTAATCAGTTAAGTAGGATATGTAAAAACAAACCAAAAATAACTACCTTTTTCTTCTGTTGTTTTCTTAGATTTTGCACACAAAATACATAGAGAAAGTAATATTAGTTACACATGTAGTGCTAATTCTTTGGTTTATTTTAATTTCAAAACTGAAGGGGGGCTATTTGACTATCTGAATGATTTAGGGGTTAAAACTCCTCATAATGCAAGTAAGATGATAGAAGAAAATTCTGTGTATAATTACTGAAGTCTTTTTTTTTTTTTTTTTGGTTTGAGCTCTGATCCCAAACAAGTTATTTTCATTTATTTACTCTTACCACAGTAAGCCATATTTATTTTTAACTTAGAGGCTTAGCTTTGTTCATATAAGATGGACTTAAACAGGGTATAAAATATAAACCCATTAAATTAAAAGATATTCATTGAACAGAGTCTAGATGATGCTAATAAAAATATGAATAATACTTTTCTGGGTAAATACTATTCTCATCTTCATATGTATTTTTTCTTTTTGGTTTTAATTTTTTTACTTATCAAAATTTGGATGCTTATCATAGTGCTGACTTTTAAGATTTTCATGGACAAGCCACCTTTGTATCAATGAACTCTCTGGAACCTTCACCTCTGCCTCTTCATTCTCTAACTACCTCCACCTCTCCTTCTTTGACATTCTCCTTTCTCTTACCCAGAGTCAAAGGTTTCCCATCGTTTGATAGTTTCCGTTTTCTTGTGTTGATACTCTATGAAAACATCTGGTATTTCCCTCTGTTCCCTTTCACCAACTTAACTCAACTTGATATGCTGGTTACCTCCAGGTTGTAATGAGCTGCAAAATTGAATCTTTTCTTACAGCTGCATTGGTATTCTATTGTGTATAAATACAACTTTTTTTGTTTGTTTTTGGGTCACACCCGGCAGCGCTCAAGGGTTACTCCTGGCTCTACGCTCAGAAATTGCTCCTGGCAGGTTCAGGGGACTATATGGGATGTCGGGACTTGAACCATCGTTCTTCTTGCATGCAAGGCAAATGTCTTACCTCCATGCTATCTCTCTGATCCCTAAACACAACTTCTTTATTCATGTATCTGTCATTGGACATTTGGTTGTTTTCATGTCATGGCTATTGTATCAAGTGTTTTCATTAACAGAGATGTGCATATATCCTTTTAAATTAATGTTTTGTGTTTTAGGGGTAGTAACTAAGAAAAAAATGTTGTACTATATGAGAGCTCTATTCTTAGTATTTCTGAGAAATCGCCACATTTCCATTGAGGCTGAACCAGATAAAATTTCTAACAGCAGTGGATGAGGGTTCTTTAAAAAATGCATTTTGGGGGGTGAAGTGATAGTATAGACTCAAACTACGGCCCGAGGGCCACATACTGTATTTGTTCCCATTTTGTTTCTTCACTTCAAAATAAGATATATGCAGTGTGCGTAGGAATTTGTTTGTAGTTTTTGTTTTTACTATAGAGTCCAGCCTCCAATGATCTGAGGGACAGTGGACTGGCCCCCTGTTTAAAAAGTTTGAGGACCACTGGTATAGAGGGTAGGGTCCTAGCTTTGTATGTGGTGATCCATGTTCAATCATTGACAATCCATAAGGTCTCCTGAGCCCTGCCAAGAGTGGTCCCTGAGCACAGAACTAGGAAGTTATGAGCAAGCTGGGTGTGGCTCAAAGCCCCTCAAAGGAAAAAAAAGTCTTTTGTTTTTATGTATTGTATCATAATTATTCACTGTGCTTTACAAAGCTATTGATAACAGAGTTCAGTCATTCAAGGTTCCAACTCCCAAATCTACCACCAGCGCCAATATCCTCACCAATGAGCCATGGTTTCCTGCTTCTCCTAACCTGCCTCCTTAGCAAACTCATCTTTAAAAAATATTACTTATTATACTGGGATGGAATGATAGTACAGAGAGTAAAGCACTTACCATATTTTCCGGCGTATAAGATGACTTTTGAAACAAAAAAAAAAGTCAACCGAAAATCAGGGGTCGTCTTATATGCCGAGTATACTCCGAAAAATGTTTCAATATGCCGCTAAACAAAAATAGTCTGAATTGCCACAAAACAAATTTTCTAACTCGATCCTGCACCAATCACTGCCAGGCTGCTCCTGCCTCTCTGACACAGCCAATCCAAGCAGGCTTTTGATGCATGAAAATTAGACAATGTTCTGGATCCAAATCTACACTGTCAAAAGCCTGCTCAAATGGGCCAGAGTCAGAGAAGAAGTCTAGGACAGTACGTATACCCTTTGAACCTTTGCTTGTTGGGATTGGCTCACTGTGGGACATACAATTGCAGCACAGGAACATTCGGTCTGATACAGCGAATATAGGCCTAACCCTATGTTTTAACTGCAAAATTAGGGGGTCATTTTATACGCCCAGTCGTCTTATACGCCGGCAAATACTTTGCATACAACTGACCCGGGCTCAATCTCTGACACTTCATAGGACCCCCTGAGCAGTAAGCACAGAGCCAGGAGTAAGCCCTGAGCACTTCCAGGTGTGACCCCCCCAATTTTTAAATTGAAAATTACTTATTATTATTTGGGCCACATACTATTGATTAGGGTTCTTCTTTTTTTGGGGGGGGGGGGTCACACCCGGCAGTGCTCAGGGGTTACTCCTGGCTCCATGTTCAGAAATTGCTCCTGGCAGGCACGGGGGACCATATGGGGCACCGGGACTCGAACTGATGACCTTTTGCATGAAAGGCAAACGCCTTACCTCCATGCTATCTCCCGGGCCCCGATTAGGGTTCTTCTTGTTTTCTTTTTTTAATGTTTTCATTTTTTATCATATCTATGCAAAGGAGCCTGGTAAAGAAAGTTTGGCGATCTGGGGAGACAGCAAAGAAGCCAGGGACAAGGATCCTGATTCAATCCCAGGTTAAGTGTGGCACCCTGAGCACTACCAGGAGGCCCTGATGGCCACGACACTGCAGGGCTCTAACAGTGCTTCATTCCTGGACCCTCATATGGACTCAGGCCCAACTGGTTGAGAATCCCAGGACTGGCCCTGGCACCTCCAGAGCCCTGTTTGGGAGTACTCTTACTCTCAAAAATGGAAGTTGTGGTATTCATAGTCTGCCACTAAAACAAGATTAAATTTATGCCTTTGGGGACAAAATGGGTGGATCTTGAAGTGACTGTGCTAAATAAAAATTGTAAAAATGTGAAATATGGGCAGTCGGTTTGCTGCCCATATGGAATAGGAATAACTAAAGCAAAAGACAACAAACTAACTGGGTTTTACTTTGGTTTTGTTTTAGGGTCACACCTGAAGGTACTCAGGATTTACTCTTGGCTTTGCACTCAAGGATCACTCTTGCTGGTGTTTGGGGGACCTATATGAGGTACAGGGGATAGAACCTGAGTTAGATGCATGCAATGCAAACAGTCTGCCTGTTGTACTATTTATTGTACCAGTCATACAAACTAACTAGAGTGAATGAAAGCCAAGGTGGTTGCTGATGAGAGAATGAATGGATAAAGGTTTTTTTTTTCAGGAGTGGGTGCATGGGAGGGTCCTGGTACTTTTTGGTGATGGAAGTGTTACCATTTCATACCTACAAAGTGGACATTATATTAAACCCTTGCCATTTGATAATGATCCAAATCTATGGTAAGTCATTAAAAAATGAATAGCCAGGGGCTGGAGAGATTGCATGGAGGTAAGGCGTTTGCCTTTCATGCAGAAGGACGGTGGTTCGAATCCCGGCATCCCAGATGGTTTCCCAAGCCTGCCAGGAGTGATTTCTGAGCATAGAGACAGGAGTAACCCCTGAGCGCTGCCGGGTGTGACCCAGAAACCAAAAAATAAAATAAAATAAAATAAAATAAAATAAAATAAAATAAAATAAGAAGTGAGTAACCAAAAAAAAAATTATCCAAAACCCACAAAGTGTGGGTCTCCTAAATGAAAGGATTCATTTAATACTGGGTGAAGGCTGAATCACTAGAAGCAATAGAACAATTTGTGAAAGAGTGGTGAGAGCAGTTATAGAAATAACTACACTGAGAACTACCATAACCATATGAATGAATGAAGGAACTGGAAAGCCTATCTAGAGTACAAATGAGAGTGGGGTGGGATGGAGGGAGATTTGGGTCATTGGTGGTGGGAATGTTGCACTGGTGAAGGGGCGTGTTCTTTACATGACTGAAATCATACAACTACAATCATATTTGTCATCACGGTGTTTAAATAAAGATAATTTAAAAAACAAATAAAGAAAAACTATTTTCAAGGAAAAAAAAAAGAACAACCTGTGAAGTTTATTACTGAAACTGGAAGAGACACAAATAATCTGCAAAGAACGAGAGGCACACAGTTGAGAGTGTGGTCTCTAGAGGCCTATTATTTAGGATTAATTCTTGTCTGTGTCACTTATTATCTGTATGACGTAGGGGAAGTCAGTGACTGCACTACCTTGCGCTATTGGTTTCTTGATCTGTAAAATAAAGAGTACAACCAGCCTTCTAGGGTTGGTGGGAGGGCTGTAAGACTTAATAAATGTAAGAGCTTAGAAGAGCAACTGGCACTGGCTGCTAATTAAGTGTTAGCTAAGATTATTGCTGTTAGTCCCTTTGCTCAGAGGTGAATATGTCTATAAGTCCAGGGAAAGAGATATGAAGCCAGGTTATTGCATCAGCTGACCCTTGATTCTATATTCCCACAAAGTATGATGTGCTCTCTAGCTACCTCCCTGTCCACTTTCATGTCTCCACAATTACCCTGTTTTTCTGAGTCTTTTTTTGCATTTTCTAGAGTGACCTAAGTCCAACATGCCCTTTTCTATATGCTGTTGAAATAATCAAATCCCTATGTGGCATGCCTTCTTGGTACAGCTTGAGTCTGCATTACATCACGCAAGACAAGGCCACATTTACTATCACCTTCCTACTCTGCCCTTGTCCTATGTGAATTCTAGAGTGGCTCCTCTGTATCTGGCTAACAATGTGGAAAGTATGTGCTAAACCCTGCTTGATAAACTGAAGGTACAACCTTTCAGATTCAGCTTTCACTGATACAAATCAGAGCCTGGCAAGCATGCTCTGTGCAGGGTCAGCTAGAAACTCTTTTTTGCTAGGAGAACATATGGTCTCTGTTCCAACTACTCCGCTCTGCTACTGTAAATACTTAGACAGCAGCACACAATACGTAACAAAGGGTGGCACTGCCATGTTCCGACTAATCTTGTTGCTATTGTTGAATTTTTTTATTTTGAACTAACTTCTTAATAATTCACAAGAAGTTGGGGGGAAATCTACAGAAAAAAGAGTGTCTTTATACTCTTGCCTTTCCTCCAGGCTAGTAACTCCAGCATAATATCACATTCTGGAGAAAAGCCACCCAACTAATTGTGTTCCCCAATAAATAAATAAATAAATAAATAAAAACAAGGGGAAATAAGCTTTTCAATGTCCTTTATGAGACTATGTCAGCAGAGAGAAGGAAGGAATTAATACTCTATCCTAGTAGTAAATATTTTTTCTACCTCCCCCATTCTCAATCTTAGGCCTCATATTAGATAGTAAATTAAGTACAGGGCCAAATGAACTGAGTGCCTACTTACCATCAAGCTCATCATTTGCAGGTATGCAATAATCTTTTTTCAGCTCAAGCTACGAAGCTGATCACTAGAATTCACTCACCCAGGAAGCCAAGCAATTTTTGTTTTGCCACACTCTGAAACTAATGTTTCATGATTTTCATCCTCACATTTTCAATTAATACATGGATGCATCAGATTCATCCATAAACAAAAAGGAAGAAAGTAATTTCTTTAACGTACACCTGGGAAAGAAAAGTGTCACCTGGTTTTGTACATTTAAACATAATGTAATTCAATTATGAGTGCAATTTTAAAGCTACTAAGAACGAGAAGAGTAGTTGAGAATTGTTTCATTACTTTTTTTTTTCAATCAGTGTCTCATTCTTGTTTGAAGACTAAAATTGTAGCATTTGACAGGATTGTCTAAAGTATTAAGGTAGCTAACAAACACAGTGAACTTGGTACAACTAAGAAGGTGTTTAACTTATAAAAAATAGGCATAACACATTCAAAGGTTACTTTCTTTTCGACATAATCTAAAAACATGAGAAAATATGAACTTTCTTAAAAACATTGATTGGGATCTCTCTCTCTCTCTCTCTCTTTTTCTGGTTTTTGGGTTTTGGGTTTTGGGCAGCACTCAGCGGTTACTCCTGGCTCAGAAATCACTCCTGGCAGGCTCGGGGAGCATATGGGATGCTGGGATTCAAACTCAGCATTCAAACCCACCAACCTTTTGCATGCAAGGCAAATGCCCTACCTCCATGCTTTCTCTCCAGCCCCCTATTCTGGGATCTCAATTTAAAAAATATCTAGGGGCCCGGGAGATTGCTTGGAGGTAGGGTGTTTGCCTTTCATGCAAAAGGTCATCGGTTCGAATCCCAGTGCCCCATATGGTCCCCCGTGCCTGCCAGGAGCAATTTCTGAGCATGGAGCCAGGAGTAACCCCTGAGCACTGTCGAGTGTGACCCAAAAACCACACAAAAAAATATCTAGGCTGGGGCTGGAGAGATAGCACAGTGGGTAGGGCATTTGCCTTGCATGTGGCCAACCCTGATACAATCCCCAGCATCCCATATGGTTCCCTGATCTTCCCAGAAATGATTTTTGAGTGCAGAACCAAGAGTAACCCCTCAGCTTCATTGAATGTGGCTCCCCAAAACAAAAAAATTATATAGGCTGGGCTAGAGAAAAGTACAGCATATAAAGTGCTGGCCTAGCATCTAGCTGACCCTGGTTCAAACCCCAACTCACTCAAGACCAAGAGTGATCTCTGAGCACAGAGTAGAGGTGGGTGTGGCCCAAAAACAAAACAAAAATTTTTAGTACTGTTTTAAGAAAACCCAAGACTTCATCAATATTAATGCTTTTCATCATGATAATTCATGAATAATAAAAACAGGTAAAATCCAGAGTTCCATCCAGATGGATATAATTTATGATATATATATATAATTACACATATGATATAAATGATGTATCATTTATCATATATGAAATTTTATGTCTTTTTTGTGGGGGGAGATAGGGATCTTTTGGATCATCTGACACTGGTGGTTATGAAGAAGAGGTGGTCTTGAAGTGAGATTTGAACACAGATTGGGGAGGTATTGGGCACTTTGGTGGTGGAGATGTGCAGTAACTTTATACATCAAAACCATAAATGCTAAGATTATTGAAAACATGTGACCCGAACTATAATATGAAAAATTAAGGGGCCCGGGAGATAGCATGTAGGTAAGGCGTTTACCTTTCATGCAAAAGGTCATCAGGTTCGAATCCCGGTGCCCCATATGGTCCCCCGTGCCTACCAGGAGCAATTTCTGAGCATGGAGCCAGGAGTAACCCCTGAGCACTGCCGGGTGTGACCCAAAAACAAAAACAAAAAAAAAAAAAGAAAAATTAAAAAGAAAAAAATGCATGCAATGATTATGTGCAGTTTATTTATATAACTGGTACAAGTTTTATTTAAAATGCCTTTGTACAGATAAGTGACAAGATGGTTAGTACTGGCTATGCCCTAAACAAACCAAACAATGTAGCTTTCAGATATGTACTGATAAGGTGTCTATGCCCAGAGTGTAATGCTCAAGAAGGCAAATGCACGTGTACTCACTGGTGAGTGTATGACTATATTGTTTACCTTTTGAGAAGGAGAAATAAGCCACGTTTAATGATGCTCAAGGATTACTCCTGGCTCTGGAATCAGGCATTGAGCTGGCGCCAGCTGCATGCAAGGCAAGTAAGTGCCTTAACCCCTGTATTTCCTCTCCAGCCCTTTGCTTACAATTTCTTTTGTTGTTTGTTTGATTTTGAGGAACACCCAATAAGTGCTCAGGGCTTACTCTAGATTGATTCAGGGGGTCCTATATGGTGAAGGAGTTCTAATGAATTAGCTGTGTGCAAGGCAAGGGTCCTAACTGCTGTACTACTGCTCTGACACCCATGTTTATCTTTTTATTCATTTATTTATTTTTTGGTTTTTGGGTCACACCCGACAGCGCTCAGGGGTTACTCCTGGTTCTACACTCAAAAATCACTTTTGGCAGGCTCGGGGGACCATATGGGGTGCCGGGATTCAAACCACCATCCTTCTGCATGCAAGGCAAATGCCTTACCTCCATGCTATCTCTCTGGCCCATATATTTACCTTTTTAATAAAATAATAATGAACAGAATAGTACTATGCTATAGTAATACAATGAAATATAATAAAAATGTATATAAAAAACCCGGCACAATGATTATGTGGTGGCATGATTATGCAGTGAAATACAGGTTTAGAGGATGGACCGAATAGATCTAGTACCATTGTTAAAAAAAGAGACAGGCCAGGAGGTGGGAAAACAATTGGGGCCATTGGTGGTGAATTGAGCATTTGTTGGAGCACCTGAAACCCAATCATAAATAACTTTGCGACTTTGCCATTAATGGTGATTCAATTAAAAAGAAGACCCCACTAAACTCAAAATGTTAAAACATGGCTTTATTCTGAAAATGATATTAGATAAAGTTCACTGTTGTCTCCTAACTCAAATAACTTTCATATTTTAAAACTTATTGAGGGAACCAAGGGAATCCCCTCATAGACACAAGCAACATCTCCTCCTTTGAAAGGTAGGAAAATGAAAAGGTCAAAGTCAAGTTCACACTGCTTTTTGAAACAATTCTATGGATTTTCTTTGCTTCTGTTTTTGGTTTTGAGTCACACCTAATGATGTTCAGAGATTATTCCTGGCTCTGTCTGTGCTCGGGGATCACTTCTGGTGATACTTATGGAGCCTGTGGCTGACAGGAATAAAACTCAGGTCAGTGTCTGCAAGGCAAGTGATCTCCCAGTATTCTAATGCTACAATCCTTATTCTTGGTTTTATTTATTACAGTGGAACAAAGTAAGTTGTCTTACAATAGGCATGAGCCTAACACTAAACAGAAGAAAGAGGTACAAGTTCAGAGAGAATTTCTTGCTAAAAGCTTGTATTTCAGAGATCCACAAGTCAGTCACACCAATAATTTCATTCTGATGTGGCAACAAAACACGTTTGTCTGGGTAAACAACCCAAATTACCAACTGACGTTTTTGGTAGACTTGGGGGTTCATGAAATAAGTAATGTGGCTAAGTATTTAACATGCAATCAATGGTGATTTTTCTGTAGTATTCAACTTTAAACCTCAGTAATATGACACCAATTAAATCAACAGAGTCAGCTAAGTTGGTAGTTCCTGTAAAACCCTCATGTCTTTAGAGAGATATAAAAATCAGATCATGACTGGACTTATATTGGAATTTATGATCTGGTAGACTAACACTGTAGAATTAATTCAAGGATTGTACATTACAAAGTACATAAAGCTAAAGATGTTGGATTTAAATGTTATTTTTGCATAAGTTTACTTACCGCCATATAAGCATTTGTTCCAACATACGTCTTGGCTATAGAATTCACCAGCTATGAGACAAAACAGTCTGTTAGAACAATATAAAGATAATGTGGAAATAAAATGGGCAATTATTCCTCATTTAACCTACAATCATCATTTCTATAAATCAACTAAAAATTATGTAAAAAAGGGAACAAATTTATCTACAAAGGCATTAAAAATGATTAAATCTCTCTTTTCTTTTTGAACGTGATTTCCAATTTAAACAAACACAGCGTTACAGTTTATAGCGGGTAACCTTCAACAACTCACAGAAGCAGGATGCTCGTCGCTTTAGTACCCCAAACCCGCCTGATATAAAAAGTCAATTTAAAGGGAAAATCTAAATGCACTGGTTTTTCAGTCTGACTGCTCAAGATGGGAACGAAGCCCCTTGCGTTCTGAGACTGAAACGAACAGTAAAGACGCTGGAGGGATAACAGGCTCTGACAACTCATAATACAAGGATGACCTTCGCTTTGGTCTTCGTGTTTGGCTGGGAGTAAAGGTGGCTGCAATTCAAATCAACATCACAGCATGCTCATGGGTCACTATCACTGGAGTTCTCAGGGGAGGCCCAAAATGGAAATTAATTAAAATTTGTGCTGCACATTGTAATGGCCCTCCACCATTGTTGCTCCCAATATTAATTTTTATTGTGGGCCAGTTGGGCTCCCCAGGCACAGCTCCCACTCTGCCCTCCCTTTTGTCTGGCCCAAACGCTTTCATATCAAAGCTGCATATCAATGAAGTTTGCTATTCGTAAGTAGTAATTACAATATCAGCAGTTTTTACTGTCATTAAACAATGAACAATCATATTCTGATGAAGGAATCGAGCTTGGAGATTAAAAAATGAATAACACACTCCCGACCCAGGAGAAGATGCAGGGATCTGTTTGGTGATTTTTTTTCAACCCAGAGAGAAGGCTGAAATGAAAGGGGTGGGGGGGACATCTGTGTTGTATGCACGAGGTCACGCTAGGAAGAACAGGGACTTACCTGTGTGCTAACTCCGAAATCACACAGTTTGATCTGTCCTCTGGTGTTTACTAGCATATTGGATGGTTTCACATCTGAAAAGAGATCAGAGAGGTCCTCAGGCATGATTTCCACATCAACCAGTTTGCTCTAGAAAGAAAAGCTGTCTGAACACCATACCATAGTGCAGAAATGACGTCATCTGTTCAACCAAGAATTCTAACCACACATTTACTGTACAGTATTTTATCATGAGGCAAAAGGTAAGATCTTAACATCAGACTCCAAATCATTCAGGGCTTCTAGAGAAGCAAGAGTGAATTAAAAGTGAAAGTCAGAAAAAAAAAACTTGCATTTCTAACATCAATAAACAAAGTTATTGTCCTACCCCTGATTTTTCTGAAAAGTCGAGTACAGAAAAGAAAATCCTGGGGCCCGGGAGATAGCAAGGAGGTAAGGCGTTTGCCTTTCATGCAAGGGGTCATCGGTTCGAATCCCGGTGCCCCATATGGTCCCCCGTGTCTGCCAGGAGCAATTTCT